>CAUYON010097985.1:0-40377 GCA_963573935.1 Arctocebus calabarensis | reverse complement strand
TTCTCTTTTGCTTGTGATTTTTTTTTTGAGGTGAAATTTAAATTTTTGTGTGAGTAGTACTATTATACCTATCTTGAGTGTCTTGCTTGTACTGTATCACATCATACCTTTGTTTAATTCTTAATAAACTGTTCACTTGTTAAAAAAATATAAAATATATAAAGCCTTTAAGAAATGATATACATTTTAAAAATAAACTAGATAAGCAGTAAAGTTGTTTGAGGGTCAGTCATTAAACAAAGGGCTTTTTATTTATTTTCTCTCTCATTTTTTTCCAAAGGCATCTTGTATTACCATCATCTGTGATGGTAGTCTTTTGAGTATAAATGTGGACTATGTCACCAGAGTTTGTTTTATCTATCAAACTTCCATGTGCATATTACATTAGTAATGTAATGAAAAGAAAAAGCAATACTTCTTCTTCCTTCCTGGACAACATAACATTATTCCTGAACAATGATTGTTTCAAAGACTTTCTGAAGAATGATTTTTCACCCAACTTGAATAAGATATTTCTGTTACACAAGACTGTGTTTTCCCTACTGTACCTTTAAAAGTGCTATGTTTGGGGGATATTAATTTGGGGCTTCTCAAATACAACCAAATGAATTCTCATTCTTTCCTTCAAAATTATCACCTTGACCTCTTTTCTCCCCCACAACAGGGATGTATCTTTATACAACTTAAAATACATATATGCAGGTATGCAAATCCCTGTTCATTAGGGCAAATATGACAGTGAGGGGTTGGCTTCTAGCCTTCTGAGTTGGCAGTGGAATGAGAGCACCCACTCTTTTTGCCCCTAGCATGTCAATTAATTGCTTCATTCCCTCCCCCCAGCACAGAAACCCTAAAATCATGTCTCTAATTATTTCTGCTCAGAGGTGAAACACAGCAGGTTTTCTGGCTGCCTTACTTAGTACAGTGTCTTATGTGTGGGGTGAGGAGGAAGTTACTTGGTTTTTCTAGTGTGTAATTTTTCTCCAAAGTGCGCAGAACAGCAATAAGATTACTAGAATACATGTAATAGAATTGTTTCATGGTAGCACTAAACATATTCTGCCTGTTATTGTGTTATTAAAACTTTAATAACTGCTGCTAAAAAGTAACCAAACACCAAGTTGGTTATTTTTGAAATTTTTAGTCTGAGAGCAGTGGCTCATAACCTGTAATCTCGGCACTTTGGGAGACACGGTGGGAGGATCACTTGCGGCCAGAAGTTTCAGACCACTCTGGGCAACATAGTAGAGACCCCATCTCTTTAAAAAAAAAAAAAAGTTAGCCTGGAATGGATGCATGTGCCTGTAGTCCTAGCTGCTTCAGAGACTTAGGCAGGAGGATCACTTGAGCCCTTGGGTGGTCAAGGTTTCACTGAACTGTGATAACACTATTGCATTCCAGCCTGGGCAACAAAATGAGACACTGACTCTTTCTGAAAAAAAAAAAAAAAACCGTTTTCAGAAATTCATTGGCCTCTTTCGAATAAATGCCTAACTGTATCTCCTTTGTTCTTTAATTTATTCTTAAGATGTTGGATATCGTGGGTCATTAGTACCATATGTATGCACAGACACATGTCTGTGTATATGTGTACATACACACATTCTTATATACTCCATTACCTTGCAAATTGCTTCACAAACCTGTTCAACATTTTATTTAATGCCCTTGGTAGTGTTGCCCTCTTGCTTAAGCTAGTCTCGAACCCCAGATCTCAGGCAATCCATGCACCTCGGCTTCCCAAACTGCTAGGATTATAGGCATGAACCACCATGCCCAGCCCCTGCTCAAATTGTTGACATTAGCTACTTTACAAAAATCTTGAGAAAGGTGTTTTAAAAATTTAAAGAGAGTGATTGATTAATCCATTATACTATAACACCTGGATTTTTAAATTACTTAGTGGAACATGTTACTATTCTCAAATTAGTTCCTTGAAATCTTTAGCACTATTGAGTTAAGAGGGGAAGACAGTGACCCAAAACAGTTCTCTGAATACTAGTAGGAATTAATAAAAGATTTCCTACGTCTTCCCCCCGTTAATGAATTTCAGAGTATTCACTGAGATTTGATTTCACTCTGATGACAGAAAGCAGGGCTTATTGAATTTATTTAAGACAAACTTTTGGCTGGTCATGGTGCTCATGCTTATAATCCTGACTCTCTGGGAGGCTGAGGCAGGAGGGCTGCCTGAGCTCAGGGTTCAAGGCCAGCCTAAGTAAGAGCAAGACTTCATCTCTAATAAAAGTGGAAAAATTAGTAGTGCATGGTGACTCATGCCTTTAGTCCCAGCTACTAGAGAGGCTGAGGCAGGAGGATTGCTTGAGCCCAAGAGTTCAGAGTTGTTTGAGGTTACTATAAGCTATGATTGACACCACAGCACTCTACCCAGGGCAGCAGAGTGTGATTCTGTCTCCAAAATAACAAACAAACAAACAAAACCCTTATGTGTATGATGGCCATACCTAATCTGTAATAACTTAGTTGGTAGATAAATAAATAGCTCAGAGGGCGGTGCCTGTGGCTCAAGGAGTAGGGCACTGGCCCCATATACTGGAGGTGGCAGGTTCAAACCCAGCCCTGGCCAAAAACTGCAAAAAAATAAAAAAATAAATAGTAAATAAATAAATAAATAGCTCGGAATTTCTAATTTTATTTTGTTTCTGTTCTAAGGACTTTAGCCTATTGCCACTTAATTCACTTAACTGCTGTATTTCTTTTCTCATGTTTCTCTGTGCTTTTCTTTCATTTACCTAAAATAATCTGAGTACATTGAAAAATAACAACAAAAATTTCCCACAAATGAAGTTCCTTTTTTTTCAAAAGTGCCCAAATAAGATACCAGGGTAAGATCAGTAAGGGTCTTTTTTACTGGTGAAGAATGTTGTTTTGTTCTTTTGTAGAAATTCAGTTTACTGTGTTTTGACACTTTCCCCACATATTAGAGTAGGATTTTTTTTTTTTTTTTTTTTTTTTTTGAGAAAGAGTCTCCCTTTTTTGCCCTTGGTAGGATACCATGCCATCATAGCTTACAGCAACCTCAAACTCTGGGGCTCAAGTGATTCTCTTCCCTCAGCTTACCAAGTAGCTGGGACCATAGGCACGCACCACAATGCCTGGCTGTTTTTAGAGGTGAGGTCTTGCTCTTGCTGAAGCTGGCCTTGAACCTGTGCTCAGGCAGTCCACCCACCTCGGCCTCTCAGAGTTAAAGTAGGAATATTTGGCCATTCACAGAATTGAAGGTCAGCCAAAGATTTACATAGCTTAAAAAATTAGTCCATGTTATTCCCTACTGTTGGGCGAGGGTGAGTCCTCATCATTCCCCCTCAAAGAATCTTCAGTAGGAGTTTGTTGCCTTTGTGAAAAACTGGAGACATGATTTACAGTTTGAGAACTCCTGTACTAAACCATTTTTATTGCTTAATATTTGTGAATTAATTTTAACATTCATAGTTCAGCTGAAGATTTTATTTCTAAACTATTCATGTCACTGCACTCCAGCTTGAGCAACAGAGCGAGACCCTATTTAAAAAAAAAAAAAAGAAAGTAAACTGAATGCTACATGAAATAATGGTGATCTAAGACAGTTGGAAAAGTTTTTTTCCATGATGGTTCATATTTAATTTGTATATTTGATAAAAAGAAATGGACAGATTTTAGAAAGGTAATTTGTTTAAAATATTTTTTCCTTTATTACTATCAATAATTTTTACTTCTGAAGAAACCTATTTGTTAAAACCACCCCTTTTATTGACAAAAGTCTCAAAACAACAATTCAATTCCACTATTTCGAGATATGTCAGGTGAGCATTTGATAAGAATATGAGATTTGAAAAATAAAAAGTACGTAACTTAATGAACCTCACAACAGGTTTCTCAGTCAGATTTTTTTCTTTAAAAAATAGTTTGACTTTAAATGAAAAAGATGTACCATTCCAATAAGCTGCATGAATGCTAGAATTCTCATTCACGTCTAAGACACCTGAATTAGCACAAGTGTTATTTGTTAGTTTCTTTGAATGAGTTCTGCCTGGAAGAAAGCTTATTGCACTGGAATTCTTCAAACTTCTTCTTATATTATGTTCTATAAATGCGATTTCATTTTACTACTTGCTGTCCATTCAAGGAAAAGATAGTTTTGCCTTATTATTTGAATTATTTGCTAATCAGGTCAGCTTTTTCCCTGTCCATATTTTATCCAAACTCTTCAGATTTTTAAAATGTAAAATGAGCAGACTTGGCCCATATCATCCAAATCATCAATTAGTAATTTATTAAACATATATCATATGTAAAGAATCGTGCCAGGTGTCCTTCAACTCTTCACTGCAGGAAATGGTGAGGAGTGTAATGTTAATTTAGTGTCATACACCAACCAGATTTATAGTTTAATGTACTGTAAGATGTGATATTTGTATAACCCATTAATTTCAAACCTTTTTTTGGTAATCTGTTGGAAGTAATTATTTTTCCTTTTTTCTCAGTATTGTCTACTTTGAAGTCTTAGCTCTTATTGGTTGTGATAAGACAGGATGAAGACCTACATCAATTGAAAATATAAAATATCTCATTAAATTTCAATTTCAGATAAACAGTGGATAATTTTTTAATGCAAATGTAGCTGAGTATCCTATATTTTTATTTGCTAAATCAGGCAAGCCCACATCAAAAAGATTTTTCTGGTCAGACTCAGTTTGCATAATTAAGTCCTAAATCAGGACTGTTGGTCATGAGCATCCTATAATCAAAAAGCTTTTGATTATATCAATCCTAAATTTGGAATTATGAGATCTCAGTATTTTGTTTACAAATCCCTCAAATTTGTTAGAGGCATGGTACTTTATAAGGACTTAAAAAGTCAAACCTGTAATTTTTCCTTTTATCCTATGAAAGGTCACATGTCTTTTTTATTTGTCCCAATCTGTGTTCTGCTTAGAAATTTTCTAAATAGCTGTGAAAGTAGTTTGTCCCCAGTTGGTAACTCTGTATTAGTCTCCCCGACTTAAGTCCAGAAATGAGTCTAACTAAGTAGTTCAGTGGTAACCTTTCCTTCCCTATCTTCTTTTCTTCCCTAGTCTTCTTCCTTTCCCATCCCAAATAGAAAACACTGCAGTCCTCCTCCCTTGGCGTACTGGTTTGGAAAAAGTGAGGACTAATGCAATATCTGTTTTAAAAAATCGTCTTTCTAGCAGACTTAATTCTTGCAGATTGTAATTTTAACACCCCGATGTACCTGGCTGGAAAATTCTCTTTTGCTTAGGGAAACCAGCTTTTAGCTACCTCCTTGCTCTGGTGAGGCAGCTGGGTCCTGGTCTGTCCACAGGCAAGGTCCTTGAACATTTCTCCACTTATTTTCATTGTAGAGAGCAAAAACAAGGCCATTTTCTTGCCTGGCACGGGAGCTGGCTCTATTTTTTTGTTTGTTTGTTTGACCTGAGGGCACAGTGCCCTCTTCTGCTTCTCTCCTTCACTCCCTGATCACTGCTGATATGCTCTAAAGGGAGGAAATACTCACAAATGCAAAGGTTTGGCGTGTGATTAATAGCATTAGCTATTTTTCTTATTGTGTCCCTGAGCTGCTTATTTTGATTTGTTTCTCCGCCTGCCCACCTTTGAGATAGTGCTTTGATCTCCCTAATTTTTTTTTAAAAATAGCATGAATAGTGCCTCCCCTTCAAAATCCTCAGCTCTCTGCCTATTAACACCCTAGATTTTTTTTCTAGATCTGTTTTATCCAGATGGAATATAAGGTGAGTCTGACAGGCCCTGGCCCCTGAAGAGTTATCTCATTTCTAGACTTAGTTACACTGGTTCCTGGACTTGAGTCAGGGAGACTATACAGAGTTACCACTGGTAGGGAGTTTCTAGGGAGCATCTTGAGATTGAAACACACAGAACTCTATCTCCGGGGTACAAAAAACTTCTGGTAAATGAAAGGGAGGCAGCTCTGCAATGAGACTGTGGAGGTGTACATTGTGGTTCTACCACCTACTGTTGATAGAACCCTAGCCAAGTTATATAATCTTTCTGTTCTCTCATCTGTGAAATGTGAATTAAGATAGCGCCTAGCTCATAGGATTCTTCTCAGATAAAATGAGATAATCCAGATGCCTTGCACATAGTAAACACTTAATAAGTGTTAGTTGTTATTATTAAACTATTACAAAAGTAAAACTTTAATTTTGAGAACATGACAAACATGTTTTAGCAAAGTTTAGTAGTTAAAACTTGAGTGTAGCCACACCAGGGGTCAGATCGCTTTTCTTCCTCTTGTTAGTAATGCCTTCTCTAAGCCCTAGTTCTTTTAGCTATAAATTCAGATAATAATAATAAGAACACACCTAACTATCACAGAGTGGTCTGAGGGAGGATTAAATGAGAGTGGAGTTGGGCCAATATTCTGGGCACAGCAATTTTAGTGCTGTTATTATTGTTAAGTCAATATAATAATATTAAACATCAGTATTAATTATAACATCTAGTGTTTCACTTAAGGTGCAAATGTGAAAATGATAATACAAAACCTTTCCGCCTTCTGGGGAAAGTTTTTTTCAGTACACAGTGGCAGAGTTCAGGTGACTAGTTATTTTGGCTGTGGGGCCAAGCATTTCCCAGTAAAATTGTTTTCCTCCAGCAAATCTACAATAGTTCCATACCTTCCATTCCCCTTAAAATGTCAGTTAAGCCCTTATTTGAACAGAAGTAATGAACACTTTATACCAAAACTCGTATTTTGAGGATTGTAGACCTGTTAAAATGAATTGCAGGATTACTTACCTATTAAAAATCCAAAAGCCAGAAGTAGTTGAATTTTAGACAGAATTAAGGCTACCGTTTTCCGCAGCTATCTTTTTGCATGTGAAGTACTTTGATGGGTTCACTACTTTATCATTTTATTGCATTTTATTACATCATAAATTTTTATATCTTGCTAACGATCCTACAGGAAGCTTAATTGTTTATAGGAACATCTTAATTAACTGGAGTTCACCAGGTTAAGCAGAACACAAATTGAAGGGGTTATAATTGAAACACACTCAACTCCTCTCCTTTTATATAGGATAAACTAGGAGATTCTGCTGGGTCCTAGGGACCTAACAGGTCTCGGCAATATCATGTTGATACTTTCAACCATTCTTCCTCTTGTGTCATAAATGGTGACTTTTTCCATCCTTCCCCCACCCCTTTACTAAAGCGTTTAATTACTGGATGAGGTAAGCATGATATTTCAGACAGAACTCAGACTTGTATCTCAGGAGCCCTAAAATGTTGTTTATGCATTCCTATTTCCTGGTAGGTTTCCTTTGCCTTTGTAGATGTTTGTAACTCTTCAAAAGAACTTCTTGAATTAATCTCTTGTTAGTGAGTGAGAATATTGTGCATAGGAAATATTTCAAGAAGTTATTACTACAATTGGGTAGACTTATAAGCAGTTAACTGTTTAAGTGCCCAGTAGTGAAGTTCTTATCTTCCTTGAGCTGCTCCCTGGTATCCAGAGAATCTCTAGTTTGACCTTGACTTCCCAGACTGCTATATTGCCAAATAACACTATAAATATAAGTGCAATTCCATCTAATTGAAAGGATAGTCTTGTTGGGCCTTAGGTTCAACTGGCTGAAGAATGTAAAGGGTACTCTAGACCTGACTGTCTAATAAAGAAGCCACTACTGTGGCTTTTGAGGACTTGAAATGTGGCTATTCCAAACTGACATATGGTGTTAAGTATAAAATACATACCAGATTTTGGAGATGTCACCTTTTAAAAGAAAAAAGAATGTAAAATATTCTTAGGAAGAGTTCTTAATCTTGTTTGCATATGGATAATATTTTTGATATATTGTGTCAAATAAAATATATTTTTAAAATTAACGTTATTGTTTATTTTTACTTTTTAAATTGAAACTGGAAAAATTAAAATGACATAGGGGTGTCTTGAATTGTATTTCTGTTAGACGTGGCGGTTGTAGGCTGTAGGTATGAGATAATACATTTGGGTAACTAAAGCTTAAGTTTAAGTGGTTTGGTGGCAGAGTAGTTAGTTAAAATTGGTGTGAGAATCCTGACAACCAAATCCAGGCTCTTGTCTCTTCACTTATCACAGTAAAGTCTTTCCTAGTCCTTTGTACTTCACACTTGCTGCACTATTGATCGTGTATAGTCTTTCCTGCTCCCTGTTCATCAAGATTCCCACCCTCCACCCTTCAGCTCCCACTCCTGGAACAATTAAGTGCTCCCTTCTTTATTTTCTCAGCACACTTTGCTGAGGCCAGACGGGTGGTTTGTGTGTAATATTGAACCTTCCACTGGTTGGGAAGCTTAGGAGGGGCACTTCACCTTTGTGTGTTGGTCTCTAATGCAGCATTTCTCATGTGGTACATGGAACAAAGGTTTATGGAAACTCTCAATTTATCTAAAGGTCTGATAAGACCAATTGCTAGTTTCTTTCCATTAGCTTCTTCCAGTTTTAAGGGGTAAGCACAGCCTGCAAACACCTTGTCTTTAGTTCCATTTGTGCATTTCACTTTCCTAACCCTCATTCTGTTTTTCTCTTTGCTGCTTCCCTCTGTGTCTTCAGACAAAAACAACAAAAAAACAAAAAGGAAAAAGTAGGTAGGAGGTTTTAGTAGCCCAGTTAACCAGGAAGTAAATTTTAGAGAAGTTAAATTTGTTCGCTCATTAATAGATGTTGGGCATTTTTATTTTATTCAGAAGATAAGGTCTTGAGTGAAATACCTTCTACTTTTATTGCATAGTTCTTCCATATTGCTTTGCCTGCAAAAATCTGAGGGTAAGACATGCTTCCCTCCCCTCTTTGGCTGATCGTGTTTTCCACTATCAGTAAAAATTAAAAAACAAATCAACCTCTAACATAAAAGAAAACACCTGTTTGGCTTGGAGAATTTGGCTAGGTAGGTCTTTTTCTGACATGCCAAAAGCGACCATCACAGGGCCCCTGGAAAAAAAAAAAAAAAGTCATTTTTTTTCTTTATTTCATGTGAGCATTGGCAGAAACTCTGACAAGCAGTTCTTCATATTTTATTATGTTCTTGTCTGCAGAATCTCTGTCAGGCAAAAACCTTGTCAGCGGAAAACCTGTCGTAGGATCAGAGGAGACAAAAACAGGTGTCACACAGGCAGTCAAAACTGAAGGAAAAAAAAGATTAGGCTAAAGAGAGAGAGGCAGACAATTACATTAATGCCATTGCTTTTATCTTATAGATGTGTGTTATTATCTCGGGGTGCTGAGTGCGCAATTGCCTCAAAGAAAAGTAGACAGGAGACAAGGGGAAACTTGATAGTTATTAACTGAAGAGGCAGTGTGTCAAAGCTGGATAGGGTTCAAAGTTTTGCAAAGGAAAAAAACTGCAGGCAGCAAGCAACGGCTGTGTGGTTCTGCTTTCGGCTACATAAACCTACTAGCAATCTCACATTTTTTGCTTGGAAACAGATCATAGAGAGAAAAATTAATGAAAGATTTCATTCAGAGGTTTTTGGGTAACATTTATCCCATACACATTAGACTGAATCATATAACCTTTCTCTCTTAAAAAATTCTTGCTACAATGTGAGACATGGTGAGGCATGAAGACAGGCATTTGTCAGTTCAGCTGTGTTGTTTGGATATGTTTAAAACACCTATTACCAACACACTTTTAATTAAAAAAAGCTATTAAGAAGCCCTTTTACTAAGTGTGAACATCTGTACGTGCAAGCTGTAAATTAGAAGATCACATATGTGTACCTCAGTCAGAGACTAAATGAATTTGGCAAGTGTTTTCTATTACTGGATTTTAAATACAGTAAAATATCTAAAGGAAAAATTGCTGCATTTTACAATTTATTGATTTTTTTCATTGTGCTTTTTGGTACTGATTAATAGAACTTTTCTAATTAGAAATTAGAGTTATCAGGATCAAATGAGTAACAAGAATTCAAAGTGCTAACCAATTTGTCCCCTTACTTTCTTTGTTAACATTATTTCATAAGATCACTTCTTTTCCAAAAGTTTGACTGTATTTAATATGTGTGATAGTATAAAATACCATTGCCTAAACCCCAAGAGATTTTTAGCCTTGTTGCTAACCCATACATGTCAAATATCTAATAGAGAATGGGATGGTAAGTTTTAGGTTTCCCCATCTGATTAATCATATGTTGATCATATTAGTAGAAAAATCAGAAATTGCCCTACTTCTTAATATTTTCTACTCATGCATTTAATATTTTGTTAGTTTAGACTTTTCCTAAGCCTTACGATTACCTTCTTAACCCCCATTTTTATGAGCAAATCTTTATATAGGGTTTTTTATCTCATCAGTTACTGAGACAAAGCAGTTTGATACTTGATATATGCATTAAGCAAATTCAGCAATCTAGAAGAAAACACACATCAATGTCAAGAGTGTGTGTGATACCCCAGAATTTTAAGGGATTACAGTGGGGTAAGAAAAGATTGATTATAGATCTGAAATGAGTTTTTAGCCTGAGTTGCTGGGAAAAGAGGGAAAAAATACCTGTGATTCAAATACACAAAGGTAATATGAATTAAAGAAAACAATAGAAAGATTATTATAGTATAATAATTTCTTCTCTTATTTCCTACCAGGTGCTGGCTTTTTATTGATATATTGCTACTTTCCTTTTGAGAGTTTTTTTCACTGCCTGTGATAGAGTGTAAAGCATATGATTTATCAAATAATAAATATTCCTTGCCTTTACAGTGTTTCCTCAGTGAAATTCTTATTCTTATTTTGCTTGAAGAAAATTAAATCTTTAAAGCTAATAAGTTGGGAGTAGGGTGATTACTCTGTGACAGAAGAATTCATTTTTTGTTTAATACAAGGACGTGCATAGTTAATTCTAGTAGCAAATTTCATTTGTTACTTTTCAAATGGTATATGTTTTCGTGGTGGCTCACGCCTGTAATCCAAGCATTTGGGGATGCTGAGGTGGGTAGATCGCCTGAGCTCACGAGTTCGAGACTAGCCTGAGCTAGAGTGAGACCCCCATCTCTAAAATACAGCAGGGCATTGTAGCGGGCACCTGTAGTCCTAGTTACATGGGAAACTGAGGCAAGAGAATCACTGGAGCCCAAGAGTTAGAGATTACTGTGAGCTATGATACAAGAGCACTGTACTGGGGGCAACAAAGTGAGACAGGGGGGATATGTTCTTATAGTCAGCATACTATGCATTTAATTCATTTACATATGCATAAATTGAATAAAGCATTATATTTGTTTAGCCTACTCTCAGTTAGCCTTGGAGACTGGAGATTAGATAGAAAGGCAACAGTACTAATCATAATTCCCAAATCTAGTTTCAGCAAGTAGATTCAATGACCAGATCTCTTCTTAGATCTTCTGTCAAGTTTGCAGATTGAATTTTCTCTTTTCCTGTTAACACCTTCCCATGGAGTTACTGCAAAGGGACAAAGACATAACCCCCCAAATGGGCTATGTAAGAAAGATGAAGGAAAGGTAAAACAAAGGACCTGTTTAATCTATTAGTCAGGAGAGTGAGCTTCTGAACAACCATGGGTTGACAGTCTACCTTTATGAGTGCCTCAGTCAGACTTTAATGATTCTGAAGTCTGTTTTGAAGACTTTATTATACCTACGGCTATGGTGGGAGGAAGAGAGTACCAATCAGTTTGAAATACTAGAGCTCAGTTTCTACCCTACCCTGGACTAATTGTGGGTGTTTGTATTTATGTGTATATTCAGGCACACTAAAAGCTGTATGTTAATTGGAGCAGGTAAAAATCAGTAGTCCTCTGGATTTTCCAACAGCAGGGCTTATTGGAAGTAGCATTGAATAGTGGAGCTTTTGCTCCAGTCTCCTCCCTACAGTTGGGAATCATATTCATAATAGACCATGAGAGTATTTAAATGTGTTAAATACCTCTCATGTGTTAAAGGATAAGAAAAAAAATTCAAGGGCCATTCATATCAGATATATAAGGTATAGTAATGTAGGTAAGTGTTTGTAGAGCCTCAGTGGAGTTTTTTCAATTTAAAAACACAGAGACACTATTTGTTCAAGAAAAAAAAATAAACTCTTTACACAAAAGAGCTGACAGTTTTTATCACCAGGCTTGAGGATCCAGTACATACTATTCCTTGTCTTCTCTTAAAAGAAAAATTCTAGAAGCAAGCTTTTTCTCTCCTTAATATCAAATATCCAAATTAATTCAACCATGATGGTTACTGCTAGAAAGTTGTGACTTAAATGGAACATGAGTTATTTTGTACTTAATTTGCTCCCAATTTCATAGTTCTTTCCCCCAAAAGCAATGAATATAATATACAAATCTAAATATTACTTCAAGTCATAAGAAATTTTTCTCTTAATTACAGTCACTACCCACCTCCATGATCTCCTGATTCACTAAAAAGTTTTTAATATGTGTTCATTGCCCTTTATTAATGGTCTCCCCAAGTGTTTAGACTTTTATTAGGATTATCTTATAATCTATGGATGGGTTAAGCCTTTTTGAGTCTTGATGCTCTTACCTAGTAAGAGAGCTGAGTCTTATAATGGGAAAGGATTGATGTTATAATGATTCCAAAGGGCTACTTTATGATGAAATTCCAAATACCAGAATCACATTAAACCTGTAGGAGTTCATGGGCTAGCTACATTGAAATGACGTATCATTATGTTGGGTATAGTGTGCTTATTATAAAGTGTGATATAATTGGGGATTATTGGTCATATTAGCAAGAATGAAGAGCCACCAGCCCTTGTAAATTCAAAGGTTATGGTCTATAGATTTGAGGTGGGGGTGGATAACCTTATTCTGGTTGTAAGTAATCATAACTTAAAATCTGACCCCAGAAATTGCTCTAATAAAATCTTGTCACTAGCAACTTTGTTTTAGAATTCTTAAAGTAATCATGGAAAGAATTTCATGAAAGCATTCCCTGAAGACATGTGTTAAATATTAATCTATGAGAAATTAAAATAGTATTCTAGGATCCAGAGCTCCTAAAAGCTGACCACTCAATGCTTATAATTTGGAATTCTAAAGGGAGTCAAGGCAAGAGACATGGAGTTCTTGAAACAATTAGCCTTGCAATTTAAGGCTCACTTGGCTTTCTCCCAAAGTGAAAGAATAAAGCTGCTTTAATGTTTTTTTTTTTAACTTGTAAAGTTGCTTCAAATTAGCATTTAAAAACTTTAAAATATCCAGGGCAGGACTGGAAATTAATGAAATAACAGGTTTTCTTATAGACCCTTTTCATACAGATTTTTCATTGTTGTATTCTGCAAAGTAGGTGGTTTTGAAAAATCATTCTGTTTCACATACTTCTTATTTTATTGAATGGCTGTGAGCTTTACACTAACCACTGGACATCAGCTCCCGAAATGAGCATATCCTGTGGAAACCACCTAAGTCACTTAAATTTGACTTTTAAAGAAAGTTATGTTTTTAAAAAGTTGTGGAAAACTAAGAACTATAAATTATCACTGAGAGCCAATTTTCTAGGATCAGTGAAAAGCACTTTTATACTCTTACATTAAGAAAAAAAAGTATGTGAATATGTTCTTATTTCTGTGACCTTCACAGAAGATATTGGAAGTGAAGTCTGTAGAATTACAGGTTTACATTTATTTTAATTTATTTGAAGGTCTAAAGAGCAATTCTTGTTATTTAAAATAGAAGTAAAAGATAGTTACTCAGTTTTCATTTGATAGATGCAAGATTTTTTTATAACCAGCCCTCATCCACCTCCAGAACTATTTTATACTTTTGAAAACTGAATTTTATAAAGGATATTGCTTTGTTCTTTAAGTTTAGCAGTATAGCTAAAAATATATATCACTTTACATTTGTTATCTATTTTGCTTTGCATTTTATACTGATTTACTTTACATACATTAATGCTGCCCCCTCCCCCCATTCTGGCTATTGTCCTAAAGGGGATTCTGTTCTTCACAGAATTATGTGTCTTTTGGGGTTCTACGGCTTAGCCACTACTTTCTTTTGGAAAACTAGATCCTATGAAAGTATTCACTGAAATTTTATCTAGGCCTCAGTTTCTCCTTTGTCTTACAGCCATAAAATTGCTTCTGTTTCTATCATTTGAAAGAAATCCAGGGAAATTATGTTTTTGCAATAACCTAATTCATAGTGTGAAAAGCTTATACTATATTAAACCTCCCCTCCATTTTTAACTAGTATCCTTATCATGCAGTTAAAGCCTTTGCTTTTTTCCAGTTGAAATTCTGCATACTAAAAAGACATTAATTTATCTATTTTTTTCTCCCAGTGTTTTACAAATGAAAATCTTTTCTGTGTAGGTGTTATTCTTACAACTTACTGTATGACTGTTCTCTCACTCCTCTCCATGGTCCATGCGGTATCTTTTGTGTATCTATGAGATCATAAATCCAGCACATTGATCACAGATCTAATGATCTGTCTACTATTGTGAATGATTGTCATGTCTATACATTATGATCCAGTCTGTGCACCCTAATATTAGGATTATTTTCTTTTTTTCTTTAACGGTGCTAGATTTATAACACATATCCTGTTTTTACCTAAAAATTAATGATGAGTTCCCAATTAATACTTGACATGGTAGAAAAGGGAATACATTATGTGAAGTTTAGTCAGAATTCCTTCCCAGCTAGCAGTCCCACCTTTCCCCCTAAATTGCCGTAATTACCCACCCCCAGCTATTCTCTGGTAGTGTGTAAAGAGCAAAAGAGAGAGTTGAGAAAGGAACATAGATGAAATTAAGAATTTGGTGGCACAGTGGAATCATACATTGACCCTTTCAGAGCACAGAGAGCAGGGGTTCTCAACCTGTGGGTCACTACCCACAGGAATTATATTAAAAGGTTGCAGCATTAGGAAGGTTGAGAACCACTGAAATAGAGTAGCAGCCATTTCCTATGTCCTGTGTACACTTAGCAGTGTTCATCCAGGCAACAATGTGATTACTGG
Organism: Arctocebus calabarensis; assembly: GCA_963573935.1. Taxonomy (NCBI): domain Eukaryota; kingdom Metazoa; phylum Chordata; class Mammalia; order Primates; family Lorisidae; genus Arctocebus; species Arctocebus calabarensis. The sequence goes on along the minus strand of CAUYON010097985.1, from coordinate 25,419 downwards.
GCACTCTTGAGTAATTATGTTTCAGATATGGTTGCTGCTTAAAATCAAGGCCTTGTGGTAAAATAGGTACATAAGTGACCCCAGTAAGCAGGCAGCACATGGTTGGTACTTACAAGATTGGCACGTGCACACATTATCACTGTTGAGACCATTTGCTCTTAGATGATGGAAGCTCTCCAGGCTTCATGGAACATGAAGATAGAGCATAAATTAAAGTCGAAAGAAAGGGTAGTCGAAGGGTTTGATTAAAAAAGAGGAAAAGCACTTAAGGAACAGCATTGAAAGTAAAAATTCTGAAAAAGGTAGCTCTCTGTATAGACTCCTGTTTGTCTCTCCACCTTTATCTCGTGCTCTTCTTTCTTGTTCATGTCCTAGCCCAGTTGGCTTTGCCTAAAATACGCCACTCCAATCCTCATTTAAATTATGTGCTTATGTCACATACACCGTTTTATAATTTCATATGTTAATGTGTATTTTTTAAAAGTCTGTTTCTTCACTAGTCATTAACTTTAAGTAGGTCCAAATCATGTCTATTTTATCATCGCTAAATGTCTAAAACTTAGCATAGAGTCAGGAAATATCCATTTAGTGACCAAATATTAAAGTGCTAAGAATATTTGAAAGTCACTGGGTCACTCACTTTCTTTGGAACACAGGGTTCATGTCAGAGTTATGAGGCTGGAAAGTAAAGGAGTCTGTCTAGGGACTTCTGACTTAGGTTAAGGATTTTGGATTTGGGAGGGAGAAAAGGTGGGGTAGTTACATTTAAAGAAGCTGAGGCACCATTGGTCACTTTTGAATGGAGAAGAGACATATTTTAAACAATATTTTGAGGAGATGAACTTGGTTTTATTTAGGATAATAGCAGGCTAGTGATTACTAAAGAGAAATCAAACCAGTTAGGAGTCATTGCGATAATGAGTTATATGAGGGCTCTAAAAACCTTTTCTAAAGTAGTAGAAGTTAGACTAGCACAATCAATCCAGAGAAAACTATGATGGAAGACTTTACAGAAACTAACGGGTGATTGATTACATGGGGGACCAGGGTAAGTAGATAATCTCGAATGTTGTCTAGATCGTGTTAAATGAGAAAAACAACCCTAACAAAATAGAAAATTATCTACAGTATGACCTAAACTATATAAAATTATGTCTTGAAAAAGTAGATGCAAATAAAATATATCAATATATAAGCAGTCTTTGCCTTGGGTGATAGAATTATGGATGATTCTCTTTTTGTTTTCCTTTTTCTTGAATTTATTTTTAAAGAGCCTCTATGAAAAAATAACACCAAAAAGTCTGATTTCAAGCATTTTAGCTTAGAGACAGGGTCTTACTCTGTTGCTCTCAGTAGAGTGCAGTGGTGCCATAGCTCACAGCAACCTCAAACTCTTGGGCTCAAGAGATCCTCTTGCCTCAGCCTCCTGAGTAGCTAGGACTATAGGTACCAGCCACAATACCTGGCTAGTTTTAGAGATGGGGCCTCACTCTTCATCAGGCTGGTCTCCAACTTTTGAGCTCAAGCAATCCACCCACCTCAGCTTCCCAGAATTATAGGCATCATTACAATCCACCATGCCCAGCTCAGAAATTTTATTTTTAAATTTCAGTCATCACAATAAAAAAAATCAAAGCCATATAAATGTTACAGTTTTTCAAAACTTATTAAACAAAATATGTTTTTGTTAGAAACATATCTGTCAGTGAAATGGGTGGGACTATAAATATTTTTCTTGGCAGCGCCTGTAGCTCAGTGGGTAGGGCACTGGCCACATACACTGAAACAGGTGGGTTCAAATCCAGCCTGGGCCAGCTAAAACAACAATGACAACTGCAACAACAATAACAAAAATAGCTGGATGTTAATGGCGGGTGCCTGTAGTCCCAGCTATTTGGGAGGCTGAGGCAAGAGAATCGCTTAAACCCAAGAGTTTGAGGTTGCTGTGAGCTGTGACACCATGGCACTCTACCCAGGGTGACAGCTTGAGACTCTGTCTCAAAAAAAAAGCTTTTCTTTTCAGATTAGTATATATATTCATAGATAAATAGTACTTATTGCAAGAAAAAAGGTACACTATGAGTTCTGTTCCTATTTTTCATTTTTACAGGTCTTACTATTGAGAGTCGAGTCAAGGAGCTTTGTTATCACATTGTCATTCAGTTTATGGAAGTCATTTCAAATTTTGTGACAAAAATTACGCAGTGCTTGATTAGTTTTGCTAAAAGCAAAAAAATAGAAATCACTCTCTTTGTTACCCAGATATTGTCATAGTTATTCACTTTCTCAATTTATGGAAAAAGGCACTAACAAGTCTTATTACCAAGTTACTATTCATAAATTTATCTGTTAGTTTTTAATTTAGAGGCAGACTATTAGTTACAGCTTATACAGAAAAGATTAAGAGAATAAAAATATTGTATTAGTTAATAATTCAAATAACTTTTTATAATATTTTGTTAATAAAATGCTTTTATTGCTGCAGATTAACCTTTTTTGGATTTTTTTTTTTTTTTTTTGAGATTGAGTCTCACTCTGTCGCCCTGGGTGGAGTTGCATGGCATCATCATAGCTCCCAGCAACCTCAAACTCTTGAGCTCAAGAGATCCTCTTGCCTCAGCCTCCTGAGTAGCTGGGATCTATAGGTGCCTGCCACAACACCTGGCAAGTTTTTCTATTTTTAGTAGAGACAAGGTCTTGCTGTTCTTGCTCAGGCAGGTCTCAAGCTCCTGAGCGCAAGCAATCTACCTGTTTTGGCCTCCCAAAGTGCTCAAATTACAGGCGTGAGCCACTGCATCTGACCTTGATTTACCTATCTTAAATAATAAAAATTTCCATCATGTAACCTAAAGCCATGTAGGCAAAGCCAATGATCATGGTCAAATCTGACTTAATTTTTATTAGACAAAATTTCACTCTCATTTCAATTTATATTAATGCATTAGTATGCATTTGAGAAAAATTTTAAAAACACATCAATAAGTTATAGAATGTATCTTACATGATAGATAACTATAACAGTTTACAATAAAACGTGGTGATAAAATTAATTTATTCAGTTCATAATACAAATGCTATTTCTAATTACTTAAATGGTAACGATGTACTATAACATGACTTAAATTATTTATGAAGTGAGTGGTTATGTTAGAAGTCATGTCATTACATTGGCAAATGTCGTTCCATATGTGTAATGTACAATCTAGTGTTGGGCTTTAGGAACAAATTAGATAAGAGTTACATATAAAAAATTTATTTTGCTAGCGAAATAGGAAGTTACATGGTATTAATTGCTTTAGCATTTGGATTATATTTTTTGTTATTTTATTAAAAGATTATAGGAAATATTTAAAATTTTATACAATGAAAATGGTTAATATTAACTGAAATATTTTAATATTATTTGATTTAATAGTTTGTACCTACTTTATTAAATGATAAACATAGTTCCTGAAAAACATAATATAAACTTTCTATATCCACAAGTTTTATTCGGTATATCTTACAAATTTCCAGAAAAACATTCCAGGAATTACTTACATTTGCTTAGGGACTTTTCTTCCCAGGGATGACACCTAAGGATAAATGAATATTGAGAACAGTTGAAAAGAATTGCTTATCTTTGACTATGGGGAAGCATTTTTATTATTGGACTCTTTTGCCTTGCTCCCATAGGATACTTTCTTCTTTTTTGAGGGGGGAAGGCATAGTTTCATTTTGTCACCCTCAATAGAGTACCAAGGTGTCATAGCTCACAGCAACCTCAAACTCTTGGGCTGAAGTGATTCTCTTGCCTCAGCCTCCCAACTAGCTGGGACTACAGGTACCTGCCATAATGCCCTGCTATTTTTAGAGGTGGTGTCTCGCTATTGCTCAAGCTGGTCTCAAACTGTGAGCTGAGGCAGTCCACCCGCCTCAGCCTCCCAGAGTACTAGGATTACAGATGTGAGCCACCATACCCAGCCTCACAGTATAGTGATATGCTGTTAAAATAGTAATGTAAGAGGTAAGTTCGTTACCATTGCCCCATTTTACCTTATGTCTGAGTTCTCAACATTCCAACATAGGCCCTAATCCTCTTATTAGGTTCTAGCTACACTTTACTCATCTGTGTATAGTCAGGGAAAGAAGAGCCTCTCTTAATCATTAAAGGAGGCTTTCCCAAAGCAATACGAATTGTGAGTTATTTGGGTACTCAGGAGAATTTTAATCACCCAAGACAAATGCATCATAGAAGCCAGGGTTTACCTTTATTTTGTGAAGAAGGACGAGTACAGTTTTCAAAAGAAAAATGGGAATGTAAAATCTGCATGTGTATGCAGGCCTATTCTCAGGTGGGTCAATTTTAAATATGAAATTACAAGATCTGGAAATTGAGTCCCTTTGTTGGTATACCTCATAGAAGGCCTTTGCACACGCAGGTTTAGGCATATAATATTTATTTATTATTTTTTTTATTTTTGTTTTGAGGCAGAGTCTTACTATGTTGCCCTCAATGGAGTGCTGTGGCATCACAGCTGATAGCAACCTCAAACTCCTGGACACAAGCGATTCTCTTGCCTCAGCCTCCCAAGTAGCTGGGACTACAGGTGCCCACCACAACACCCAACTGTTTTTGTTGTTGTTGTAGTTGTCATTGTTGTTTGGCAGCCCCGGGCCATGTTCAAACCTGCCAGCCTCAGTGTATGTGGCTGGCGCCCTAACCACTGAGCTACAGATGCCAAGCCAGCATATCATGTTTAGAAGTCCACCGAGTAAAGTGAACATTTCCTACTGTCTTCACTTGGATCTGAGACTTTCTGCCCTTGATTCTCTCTGTCTGCTTTTCATTGTGGCATATAAGTGGGGGCATGTTCGCCAAAATCATGTGTGGTAACTTTTCAAACTTAACATGATCTTTCTCCTCATGGACTGTTCTCCTTTTGGGGGTGGTTGGCTCTGTTGAAGGCTTGTCCAGCACCTTAGTCAGCTGCTGTCCTACTGGATGTTTGTCCTGTCCCCCAGCCAACAACTGTTGCTTTAGTTAAACTTTTGCAGTGGTATCAGAATTTTTTATCTAAAATTAAAAAAGCATTTCCTCTTACAAAATGTTAATTATTTTCTATATCCTATTAACAAGAAACAAAATTATAAACATTCCTTATAATTAAAACTCCTTATTGTCTGCCCATATGAACCCTTTTAAACTTGTCTCCCACTCTTTTGCCTTATTCTTTGGATTATTTAGTTACACATTCTTTGAATGTTCGGTTGTCTCACACACATCCATTAACTCAGTGATTCTCAAAGTGTGGTCCCTAGCTAGTAGAATCTGCATCTTTTGGAGACTTGTTAGAAATGCAGGGTTTTGGTCCCCACCCCATACCCCCTGAATCAGAGCCCTGAGGAGATAGCAGAGTAATCTGTGTTTAAATAGGCCTTCCAGGTGATTCCGTTTGCACAGTCTGAGAACCACTGCCTTAGTTCCATCTACCTACATGGCTTTTCTCTTCTCTTGCCTGCTGACGTCCTAGTTACTTGACAAGACTGTGCCTTCCCTGCAGAGTTGCCCGCTTTTCTGTGTGCCACAGTACTTTATCAAATCTTTTTTATGACATTTATGTTTCCTGTGTCTACAACATAAATTACTTAACTGCATCTGTATACAGCATCTGCCTCAGTGATAAGTTAGTAAGTGCTGGTGAATGAATGTATTTGTGAATAAAGGGAGAGAATATTTAAGGAGGAGTGGTGATCAATAAGGTCAGCTGCTATGGAGAGATCATAGAGAACAATGAAGCAAAAATACTATTGGATTTCACAGAAAGGCAGGTATAGTGACCTTTGAAATGCCTCCTTCAGCAGAATTGTGGGCAATAAGCCAAGATTGCTGGGAGTTAGGAACTTCTAGCAGGAACTTCTAGCATGATAAAGACTTGCAAGTTTTTTATTGACTATTCATTTGAACATGTGATGGAAACAGAATTTTCTTGGGTGACATTGTTGAGTCACCTTTGGCCTGTTACCTAAAACTCATTATGTCTCTGATCTCAGAATAGGTGATGACAGGACTATGTGTGGGGGGTGGGGGTGAGTATTTTAATTAAACAATCAAATGAGACAATAATGATCCCTGGAATGATGTCTGATAAATAGTTAGTGCTTAAATGGTCATTTTCTTTACTCTCCTCTTCAACATTATTTGTCTTTATTAATACTATGGAAGGCATCCATAACACTTTGTAAATTTGTACAAGATGAGAAATTGGTATTTCTTTCATTCGGTCATTGCAGACATTATGAGTTGATTTGACCAGAACTAACATACCTTTGGTTGAACCACCAACCACTACTTGAAGTTACATGGTATCTGGCTGGAGCAATGCCTCAAAAGGTAGTTGTATTAGTCAGGGCTCTTTTAGTTTCAAGTTATAGAATATTATCTCAAGTTAACTCAAGTAGACATTGAAAGGAAGGGTAGAGAGAGATTGATTTTTTTTTTTTTTTTTTTTTGGAGACAGAATCTCACTCTGTTGCCCTGAGGTTGAATGGTATGGCATCATCATAGCTCACAACAACCTCAATCTCTTGGCCTTAGGGTATCCTCTTGCCTCAGCCTCCCCAGTAGCTGGGACTACAGATGCCCACCACAATGACCAGCTAGTTTTTCTATTTTTAGTAGAGACAGGGTCTCACTCTTGCTCAGTCTGGTCTTGAACTCCTGAGCTTAAGCTGTCCACCTGCCTTAGCCTCCTACAGAACTAGAAATACAAGTGTGAGCCTCTGCACCTGGCTGATTTTTTTTCTTTCTTTTTTATTTGTTTATTTTTTTATTTTGTTGGCTAACAAGACAGAAAACTCCGGGGATCATACCAACGTGAAGTACTGCCAAATCTTCTGGGTAAAACAATATTATTAGTACTTGGTCTTCAGATCATCCAACAGCTCAATTCTTTCTTCTCAGTATGTTTCTTTTTTTTTTTTTTTTTTTTTTTTTTTTGAGACAGAACCTCAAGTTGTCACCCTGGATGGAGTGCCGAGACATTATAGCTCACAGCAACCTCCAAATCCTGGGCTCAAGTGAGTCTCCTGCCTCTACCTCCCAAATAGCTGGGACTACAGGCACCTGCCACAACACCCGGCCATTTTTTGGTTGCAGCTGTCATTGTTGTTTGGCGGGCCCAGGCTGGACTCGAACCTGTCAGCTCAGGTGTACGTGGCTGGCGCCTTAGTCCATTGAGCCACAGGTGCCGAGCCTCTTCTCAGTATGTTTCATGTTCTCAAGTATAATTACTAGCTGCAAATTTTGAGGAAAGAGAAGAAACTCCCAGTAGTTCTAAGTATTTCCCTGGATTCAATCTCACTGTCCTGATTTAGATCACTTGCCCATTCTTGAACCAGTTACTATGGTCAGGGGGCTGGGATGTACTGGTTTTCCAGGCCTAGCTAAGGGATATTCAGTTCTATGAGGTTAAGTAAAGATTGGTTTCTCAAGGGAAATCCAGTTCTATCACCCGAATGAAGGGGAGTGAGCACAAAGCAGGCAAAACAATTGATTCCATCTTATTGTATAGAAAAGTACTTTCCAAAATATATTTCCAGGATTCATCTCACTGAAATAAGGAAGACTGTAAGAAATAATCAAAAGTTCTCTAATCCATGCTTTCTCCATCTTTACTTAGAGCAGCTTCACCCAACTTCTGATTAATATTTCATATTAAGATGGAATCTTAACAATGCTATTGGTATAGGACAATTTAGCAGATAGTTAGGTCTGTAAGATATTTTAGTAGGTGACATCTTTCCCTTCTCTACTTTGATAAACAACTCCTTTCCCTACCTTTTCCTCATCCCCATTAGCCTAATTCATATTCTCAAAGTGTAGTCCCTGTATACCTCTACAAGATTCAGATCTAAATCCTGCAAAGTCAGATGTATGAAGATTATGGAATCAGGCAAAAGTCCAGTTTTCAGCTTACAGATAATATGATACTTAAGAAAATCATCATTTACCCTGTACCCTTTGCACTAACCATACTTCCCCAATAGTTGTCACAACTTCATGACTCAGTTATGGTCTGATAGTTGTAGACCAGAAACTTTGGTTACATTCAAGAAATTTGACAGATTATACTCTTTGATGATATGTTTATGCTGAAATTTGCAGTACACATCTGCATGCTGGGCACTTCGATATATTTTCTAAGCCTTGATCTGTCTTATCTACTAGATAATTGCTATATAAACTCCTCTTAGGGCATTATCTACTGTTGACTTTCTTTGGATATCTGGCCCACCTTTCCATCCTCCAGAGGTTCTAAACAAAGCTAGGAGGGGCCTATAAATAAAATGTTCCTGGAAAACAGATATGCCTATTTAAGTCTTACCTTTATCTGGCTGCTTTCCTTCTATAACAGCAGAGGTAAGTAAGTGTGAAAAAGAGCATGGGGGGCCCTTCAAACCTACAATATTTATTATTTGGCCCTTAGAGTAAGTTGTTGACCTATATTTATGTGGTTTATAACAGTATCCCTACTTTTTGACATATGATATACTTATGAAGAAGAAGGTAGTCATGTCCTCATTATATTTTCAGTCTCTGATGTTCTGAAAAACATATTTGGGCAACTATTTTTGACTAACCTGTTCTACCTGTACTCTCTATTTTCTGTATAACTTCTTTCTTTTTTATGTACCCTCGGTAGTTTAGTCTTTTTTGCCCTTTCAAACCACCAAATTTTTTAGATGAGGGGGAAGGACAGGGACTAGCATTCATCTCTTTTACATTTACATGGATGGAGCTGGATCATATTCTTCTTCAAGAATGGGGAAAAAATACCCAGTGTACTCAATACTAATATGAACTCAATATATAACCACCCACACTTTCATACAAAAGATAAAATACAATTATAGCCCAGAAAGAAGAAGAGAAGAGCAGGGTGAGGGGATGGGTAGAGGGAGAGTAATCGGTGGGACCTCACTAACTGTGCATATTGCAAGCATACATGTCAAATATATTAATAGTAAGAGTATAAATGTCTAAATACAGCAGTAAAATAAGTGAGGTGAATGCTATGTTAACCAGGTTGATGTAAACATTCTAAATTGTATATAAAACTGCACATTGTACCCCATAAATGCAGTAATGTACACAGATATGATCTAATGAAAAAATGAAGGAAAAAAAATAATTTTCTACCCAGAACTTGAATACATTTGTACACAAATATGCATATACTTAATACAGAGTTATATTACATAAATCAAATTCAGAATTTGTATCATTTTGTTTTTTCCCTCTCAATTTCATATTTATTGTAGTCAAGCAGTGTATTTTTATAAAGAAGTGTTTGCTATGGTCCAGAAAAGTTGATGAAGGGAAGTGAAGGAGGAACATATTTCCCTCAATTCAGCCACTGGATTCTTTAAGTAGAACAGCCATTCCTCAGAAGGCTGAGTAGTTAAGCTGTACTCGAAGAAGAACAGGGATAATAATACCCCTTTCCTGCTTTTTTGCAGTCTAAATGCCCTGTGGAGTGAGAGAAGACTTCAATCCCTAGGCTTGTGAATCCCTTATCTTTCCCCAACGTTAAATTAATTTTTAAGGCTATTTATTCAAAGTTGACTTAACCACTAGAATAGGAAAGATCAGACAAATCAGCTGCAAGAAATGAAGTATGAGGAAACCCGAACTCTTTGACAAAGTATTCCTGGGAGTAAATGTGTTGAATGAAGCCAGCGGGTAAATGATAAGGGCCTTTACACTGTGGATGTAAGAAAGCAATTTATCAAGAGTACATGAACTCTCTAGTGACCACAAGTCAGGAGGAAACGAGAGTGGAGGAGGAGCTCTGAAAAAATGCATTTGAAATACTAAAAAACCCACATGCGCTTTAAAGTCCCTCCATTATTATTCAGAAATATTGGTATAGTAGTATAGGAGTTGCTCAGAGTATGCATGTGTAGCCCATCCTGCTCAGGGATAAAGTATGAGGAAGGCAGTTGAGAAAGGTCATGCCGTAGTTTAGAATTTGCAGAAAGCTTGGTTATGCTCAGGTGTAGTTAAGACTTGAGCCTGGAGATTATCTAATGGCCATTTGCCTGACTCATGGAGTTAGACGACCATAGTTCAGACTTACATGTTTATCTTGTTTAATCTCTAAATGGTGAGGATATGTGTATTGTTCTGACAGGAAATGGTAATGCCTTTTGTGTTCTTGTATAAAGAGTTCAGAGCATCTCTCACTCATTTTCTCATTAATCTTTGCAGCATCTGTTTGAGTCCTGCAGATGAGACAATATTATCATAGAGAAACTGAGGCAAAATGTAATTATGTTTTCAGCAGTAAGGTTCCCAGTAACTGAGAGATAGATAGAGACTAAAGTTTATTACTTTATCATGACTTTTAGTGAAAAGAGATGGCATTTCTTAAATTTAGGGAGAAAAAGAGCTCAATTGTTGAAATCTTAGTTTCCTTAAAACTAATAAAGATATTTACTCTGAAAATGGTCATCCTCAGTTTTCTCTACTAAATTTATACAGTTACTTGAAAAACAGAAATTTCCAAATTTTTATTTTGTCATGTGTTTCTCTTTTCATCTATACTCTTGTCAGAGCTATTAACAAAGTGACTAAAATATGACTTGAACTTTTTTTCTTCTTTTTTTCCTTAATATCTTTCAGAGTACAGTTAGTTTCAGAAAACTAATGTAAGTGACTAAAGAAAAACTGGGAGAACTAAGTTTTCAGATAATCCTCCTTAGCTAATATAACTTGAGTTACATCACTAGCCCTCTAACACAGATGTCAGCTTTTCTTTTTCCCTCTAAATTAGGTCTTTTACCCCTGTGGTCCGAAGAACAAGTCCTCTTCCTCTTTAAATCATTCAGGTATTACAAGGGGTGAATCTTACTAGTTATGAATTATTTTATTTTGTTTTTGTTGGGGGAGAGGAACATCAGAGTTACATTGAGTTGAGCCATAGTTATATTAACAAATTAATTAGTAGGGTTTTTAGCCCTAGTCACAGTCATTTAAAAATATTTTCAGTGACCCTTTGTGAAAGTTCAATGTTTTGTATTTTCTGTCATCTGTAAATTATAAATATATTGAATTTTTTTAAAAAGAAAGAAAAAGAGCAAAGCAGAAAGGAGAAGGGAAGAGAAATATTTGCATTGTAAGATCTTGCTTAAACATCTATGGTTATCATTATAGAAATGCAGCTTTTTGTCTTTCAGTAGTGTTTCTAATTTCTGTTTTTTCCCTTTATCTCTTTATCTCCCTCCTCCCCCAATCTCTGGAACTTTGGTGGGACCACCCCAGCCTTGGATAAGCTCAGCACACAGCATCTGTACCACCCCACCCAAGTGGAGATTGTGCAGTCTAATGTGGTGTTTGACATCAGCAGCCTGATGCTCTACGGGACACAAGCGGTGCCCGTGCGGCTAAAGATCCTGCTAGACCGTCTCTTCAGCGTCCTGAAGCAAGAAGAAGTGCTGCATATACTACATGGCCTGGGCTGGACTCTGCGGGACTATGTCCGAGGATACATCCTTCAGGTAGGGGGAGGACTTGAATGTTGGTGTCTGGGCCATCTCTAGGATTGGGGGTTGCAGGGTGAGAGCCCTTGGCACCCCTGCTCTCCTTTCTTTCCCCTGCAGACCAGGCATGCACACCCTCCTCTGCTGAAAACGGTCACTTCAGCAGGCTTGTCAGGGAAGGAGAAAGAGACGCCCAGTAGGCTGTCTCCACAGGGCCTCAGAAGTGTGCGTTAGAAGGGAAAAAGTGGTCTTTTGAGTAGTGTTATTTTGTTTGCATCTTTTTGAATTCAGCTATCTCTCCATACTGCATGGGCTTTCTGACTTCTATAGCAAGTCTTATTGTAGTGTAATTAAAAGAAGGGCTAGTTGAGTGAGTGATGCATATGGGAAAAACTGAGGTTATCCTTCGTTTGGGTTTGTTAGGGCTTTTTCTCATGTTCAATCTATAGGTAATGGTATTTTGCTTGTTTGTGTACCTTCACTATTTATTGTTTCTTCATCTAAATCAAAGGAAGAACTGTAACCTACATAAACTTAACAACCAGCAGGCCTCACTCACATCATAGCCTTCAGATGTCTATATTCTGAAACATGCAGACATGACTATCGATTTGGCCTTCAAGCACTTGTTCTTCCAGCCTTGAGCCCCTTCTTTGCATTAGTGGCACTTCCAATCTGGTGAGGGCCTTATGACTCTTCTGAGAGGCCCACAGCCTTCACCCACCCTCAACCCCCACCCCCTTCCTTCCTTCATGTTTTTGTAGTAGTATGTCACGGGTCATTTTGCATTGTATACTTTGCCTCTGAAGTGTTTTTATGGCCCTCTTATCTTCCCTTGAGGGGTAAATCTTGAGAAGAGCATTTTGGGAAACCCCAGGATCCAAAAAGACTACACTGGATGAGGAAGAAACATCCGCTTCTGCTGAAGGTGATCTCAGTTTGAGAAAGAAAAATCTGATGTGACTTTTGAAATTTCCCATGGAAGTAATACTAGAAGAAAGTGCCCTTCCAAAAAAATTATTTTTGGCTGTTCCAGCCTCATGTGTCGCTGGAGATACTGCCAGTATTTATTCCCTGAGCCACCCTGTGTTATATGCAGGGCCTTGGCAGCCAGGTATGTGATGAATAAGTAGGCTCAAGTCTCCACCTCACTTTAACTTGGCATCAAAACACACAAATTCCTGACATTCTTTTATGTGGTACCTCCACGTGTTTAACTGGGACAAGAGAGCAATGGAGGCATGTTGAGGAGAAGTAGAGAAAGATAAGAGAGGTGGAATAAACTGTCTGCTCCAGAACAGAATTCTTTCTTAATTTAGTGAGAATCTCAAGTTGGAAGGCCCAGAAAATTTGGCTTTCAGAAAATGAGATGATGGTGATAATAGCAGTAATTAATATATTACGTTTTCAGTTTACAGAGCATGTTCACAAGCATTATCTCATTTGCCTCAGGATGGGGACATTTCAGTGAAATAAGTAGGAAGATAAGTTGTGGGTGGTCAAGGGAAATGAAGGGCGCATCAGGTTCAGGAGGAGGAGCCAGGAACAACTGGAGCATGGAACCAGTGTCACAGTCCCTGCTTTGCACTGCCCCTAAAAACACACACAGTGTCATGTCCTTCTGCAGTCATTTCCACAGCAAGATTACTAATAATCTGTTGCAGGTGGGTTTTACCCTGCATGCAGGAACAAACCTTTTACAGATGGTTGAATGGAACTCTTGGCTAATAGTTTGCCTTTCCTTTATTCAAAACCTACAGATATTTTGCCCTAATCTGATACCACCTTTATTACCTCTACTATGATGTGTATAATTATATCATTAATGTCACATTTCAATTCCATATGTATTTTTTGCCTCAGATATCTGGAACATATGAATTAAGTCTTTCTGTCCAAAAGATACATGCATGGCCTGGCTCATTTGCCATCTTAACAATCCAGCTCACTATAGCATCTAGAAGGCAGCAAATTTAGAACGTGCTGGTGCTCCTGTGGTATGGTGTTATTATTCTGCCTTGACTAGTGCTTTATTTTACTTAAAATAATTATGTAGGTGATAATTTTTTCCAGTATTTCAACATATCTTTAAGTCAAGTATAGAAAATGCACTCCTTTAAAATGCACTCCGTATTTCTTTTTTTTTTAATGAGGGCCCATAATTTAAAGATACAAGATTGCATACTTATAAACTAAAGTTTCTTATTTTGAGTTCTAACATTGTATGTAAAGAACATTGTCAATTATAATTAATTTTTATTAATTTAATATGATTTTGGACAAAGTCTAAAATTTAATGTCTGACTGTAGTAATTCTCAATTCAGAACCCAGAATTAACATTTTAAGAAAACTATGTATTTTTGTATTGGAGGAACTTTAAGTTTACTTTCTGTCTTTTTTATTGATCCAATTGATGTAATATAGATTAAATTTAAGTGATGCTTTCTGTTATTTATAATCTACTTGTTCCTTGTAAAAATAGTTCTTAGTTTAGAAAAAAAGCAAAACAGAATATAAAATTGTTATCACTTATGTTATGACTGAGAAAAATGTTCATTCTTTTTAAAAAAAGAACTGTAATAGTAAACCTTTTTCTTCTGAATCAATGTTATTTGATAATTGGCCAGTATTTTTTAAATTATGTGTAGTAATGATAAGGTATACACAAATTATTTTAGTTACAATTATATATAGCGTTTTCGTACAAGCAGGCCATAGCCTTCATACACATAAAATGTGTGAAGGAAGGCTGTGGAAACCTGTAATGCACTGCTAGTGTACAAGTCATTTTATCTGGCTAAAACACATAGTCTTGTAGCCTTTAAGGCATCAATTTTAGCATTATTGCTCTCAACAACAGTATATTGAATATTATGTCAGTTAAAGGAGAATAATTATCAAGGCAAGTTAGGGTGGCTGTTAGTCTTACTACATATTGACTTGGTTAGCAGTTGGCTATAGATTGTAGTACTGGGCAAATGAAGATGTACGGTAAGTTGAACTGGTCAGGCCAGGATATTAATTTAACTCTCTGTGGGCTCAAAACTGCATCCCTTATGTACACACAGCTACTTCAGTCTTTAGAGAAACTTTTGAATATAAAAGAATGGCAGGTGTCTGATCTGATTCTGAATTTGGGGCTGTAAAAGGAAAATAGTTACAAGTCATTCAAAACTATTGTTTAAATATGTATATGAAGAGATTATTAAGGTTATGATAATGATGCCATGGATTCATTTAAAAGACTGGTTTGGGCTGGGTGTGGTGACTCATGCCTATAATCCTAGCACTCTATTATGTTTGAGTGCTGGGATTGCAGGCTGAGGTGGGTGGATCATTTGAGCTCACTAGTTCAAGACCAGCCTGAGCAAGAGTGAGATCCCATCTCTACTAAATGTGAAAAAAAACTGAGGCAACAGGATTGCTTGAGCCAAGAGTTTGAGGTTGCTGTGAGCTATGACTCCATGGTACTCTACCAAGGGTGACAAAGTAAGACTGTTTCTCAAAACAAAACAAAACAAAACACTGATATATCTGTCAGGAATCTCATACTTTTATGATAAAAATTACTTTTCACTTAAACGTGATTATCTATGTGATTCATAAGGTAGCCAGTTGGGTGCATCAAAGTTGTAGCATAGCTTGGCCCATGATTATTTATTATAAGTCAGGTGATATCTTAAAGGTAAAGACCCCAATATTTTCCTGTGTATTTATTAAAGTATTTATTTGGAAAATACAGACAGGGCGAGATAAATTTTAAACATTCCCTCCACCCCCCCACACCCCAAAACCCAACAAAAATGGGAGTATTCGATGCTGAAGGGTAAACATGAAGGAGCATATGATGTGCTTTCTGCTACTGAAGAATAATTCTTATTTCAGGTCTATATTTCATGGTAGATTTATTGTCAATGAATAAAAGCAGTCCTTTTGCCTCTTCTCCATTGTCCCTCTATCTTTGTCCTAAGACATAAGAAGCTGAAGTCTCATTAACTAAATACAAAACCTTCATATTTAAATTCAAAAGGCATGTATCCCCGGAAGGACCAGAATTTCCAATAAAGCATTAATGATAAACACCAAATTTGGAGAATAAGTTTTAGTCAAGGAAATTAGATGATGGAGTAAAGATGACTTAAAAGAAACTGGATTATCAGGAAATAACCAAGAAAGGGAACATAAACCATGAATCCATGTCACCTAATGCTTTTAAATTTAGTTATTTAAAAATCAAGTTTTCACACAGTTTCTTTTTAGTTTGAACACATAACCAACTTGCCTAGGCTTGTACACCAGTCTGTGTGTGGAAATCTTGTGTGCAAGTGGGTCCTGTCAGAATTCAAAGAACCAGTGCAGACATTCTGAATTCTTAGTAAGGTCTGCAGCCTTGTGGGAAAAGTGATAGGGATGCACATCCCAGAGGATTCCTGTGTCTTACTAGAACAATCAGCACTTTAGAAGAGTATTTCTCAGAGATCAATGAGGGCATCCGTCTTTGAGATTTGGGAGGAACGACACATGAGGTCCTTCCCTTAAATTTTATGATACATGTTAGCATGACACAGGCTTCTGAGAGGTTCTGGAGCAAGTGGCCTGCGAGAGTAACTTTCACCGCCTTTCCTGTTTCATTCCTCTTCCTATCAAACTCATCAGAAGTACTCAGTTCCCGAAGGCCCCAACTTGTCGTCCTCAGTGTGGCGTATTTGTGCATAAAATTTCTTCTACCTAAAATACCCTACCCCTCTCTCTGCATGACTAATTTCTTGGCCCTTAGGTATGAACCAAAGTCGTACTTTCTTACAAAGAATCAGTTTAACCAATGTAGGTCTTCTCTAGTGTGGCTCTGTCTTAGGGCTCTGTTTCTTTCAAGCTTCCAGCACAATGTAAAAATGATCAATTTCTTACATCAACTGTTATGTTTTTTTCTGGCTTCCTCAGGAGGGAATGCCACAACTGCAAGGTGCTCAATAAATACTTATTAAATGAATGGATGAAGAAACATGCTTAACTTGGTATAGCTTGATGTGTCACCATGGAAGTCAGTAACCTCAGCTACCCCAGATTTTTTCTTTGGGCTTCATGGGGACTGACTGCTGTAGCAGCAGCTAGCCTGTTGAGGGCAGTCAGGAGAAAAGCGAAGGCTCCCATGCCTCCTTGTTAGTGGTTTGTGTAGAATAAGTGTTTTGTGGTATCCATGTGGTAGAAAACATCAATATTAAGCAAACACTTGTATTTAAACAGCCCTTTGTGGAGCACGTTCACGTAAGTTAGCTCTTTGAGTCCTCTGATACCATGCTCTTGTAGATATTGTCAATGAATTAACATTTGGTGTAGCTGAGGCTCAATGAGGTTAAGTGACTTTGCCATGAACATTGAAGCTGTTATTGAGCAGAGTTGATACTCTGTAATTTTCCTGAAGATAAGAACTACGCATCTCTTACTCACCACCTACCCCACCTCCCACCATGCTGCCTGTTATATAATACAGTGTGTTAAATTTTGGAAGGAGTAAAATTTGAAATCTGACTTGAATTCAGATCTCTGACTCTATGGACAAGTATTTGTTTTTTGTTTTGTTTTTTAAGACTACCACCTAGTAAGAACATGTAGATTAAAAATGACTTTGTTGGGGGGAAAGAGAAGGCCTGATGGTCCTGAACTGACAGATTAACTTGAAATATCTCTCGTGACCATTGGCATATCACATATGTCTGACCTGAGGCAGAATTAGGTGACATGGATTCATGGTTTATGTTCCCTTGCTTGGTTATTTCCTGATAATCCAGTTTCTTTTAAGTCATCTTTACTCCATCATCTAATTTCCTTGACTAAAACTTATTCTCCAAATTTGGTGTTTATCATTAATGCTTTATTGGAAATTCTGGTCCTTCCGGGGATACATACCTTTTGTATTTGAATTTAAATATGAAGGTTTTGTATTTAGTTAATGAGACTTCAACTACATTATGCACAGAGGGATGGAAGAGAGGTGAAGTAGCTTATTACTAGTTCTGTAAAAGCATGGCAAGTTAGATTGTAAAAGGACACTGGATATTGAGTCAGAGGATTGGGTTAAAATTCCTGTTCTGTCCCTGATTTATCTATGTGAATATGGAAAACTTTGCCATTCTCAGCCATAGTTTTATCTTTAAAGTTAAGATAATCCCTTTTACCTCTCTTGCCATTGAGTGTATAAAGAAGTGAAATAAATGGGGCCAGGAGCTGGCACAGTGGCTCACGCCTATAATCCTAGCATTCTGGGAGGCTGAGCTGGGTGGATCACTTGAGCTCAGGAGTTAGAGACCAACCTGAGCAGGAGTGAGACCCCATTTCTAAAAGTAGCCAAGCATTGTGTTGGGTCCCTGTAGTCTCAGCTACTAGGGAATCTAAGGAAAGAGAATCACTTGAGCCCAAGACTTTGAGGTTGCTGTGAGCTATGACACCACAGCATTCTACAAGGGTGACAAAGTGAGACTGTCTCAAAAAAAAAAAAAAAAAGTGAAATAAAGTAGATGAAAATTGTGTTATGAATTCTTAATAACCTGGTGTTTTAACTTTAAGATAAAGTTAACTCTACTAATTATAGCAAAAAGACATTAAATACCAAAACATTGTTTCTCTATAGATGTCAAATGCTTAGAAAAAGATATGAAATACACTTTAAACTTTAGTCAGTATCAGTAAGATAAATGCTAGTTGTTTTAGTAAGTAAACCCTGAAATACAGTGGCCTAATATAACAGGAGATGGTTTTTCCCTCTCACAACCACCATTGGTTGGGACATGCTTTCCTTCCAGTGATGATATGATAGGTCCGTTGCCATTTTATGGGCTCTGCCATTTTGTCATTCCTCATTCAGGTGGCAACTCTGAGAGGGGATAAAGATTCTGTATGGAATGTTGTCATGGGCCAGGCTCAGAAATGTAATGTGGGTACTCTTAAATGGGAACATGGCTGTGTACAGTGGCTTATGACTGTAATCCTAGCACTCTGGGAGGCCGAGGTGAGTGGATTGCCTGAGCTCAGGAGTTAGAGATCAGCATGAGCAAGAGTGAGACTCCGTCTCTAAATATAGCCAGGAGTTGTGGTGGGCACCTGTAGTCCAAGTACTTGGGAGGCAAGAGAATCACTGAGTCTAAGAGTTTGAGATTGCTGTGAGCTATGAGGCCACAGCACTCTACCAAGGGAGACAAAGCGAGGCTCTGTCTCTAAATAATAAATAAATAAACGAATAAATAAATATAGGGACATGTGACTGAGGGGAGGAGATGAGGCATGTAGGTGGGGTAGCAACTCCCATCTGTACCTCTTCATCTAGGAAAATGAACATAGGTCTATCCCCCGCTCAGGTATAGAGAAATAGCCACAATTATGTTTTTGTTTTGGTTTTTGGGTTTTTTTTGAGACAGAGTCTCACTTTGTCTCCCTTGATAGAGTGCCGTGGGGTCATAGCTCTCACAGCATCCTCAAAGTCTTGGCCTTAAGTGATTCTCTTGCCTCAGCTTCCCAAGTAGCTGGGACTATAGGCACTCACCACAATGCCCAGCTATTTTTTAGAGACAGAGGTCACTGTTGCTCAGGCTGGTCTCCAACTCAAGCAGTTGACCCACCTCAGCTTCCTAGAATGCTAGGATTCCTGGTGTGAGCCACTGTGCCTGCCCCTCAAAATTATGTCTTTTATTTACAGTTGGACCAAGAGAGCTTAATTCAGGAGAGAGTAGAATTAGGCAGTGAATGCGGGTTTATGGGTTTGAATCCTGGCTGCACCTCTTACTAGATGTGTGAAATGAGACTTATATTGTTAATCACCTTTGTTCCTTTACTTGTAAAAGAGGTATAATAATAGGACTTCACAGCTTTGTTGTGAAGATAGAATATAATGATCCCCATTTGCTAAGTATCAAGCCAATGCTAACTGTTAATATGGTGATAAGAAAGATGACGATAACCTTTTGGCCAGAGATGCCATCTTCTAGTAATTCACTAAAATGATGAACACAAAGGGAAAGACAAGAGGCACTAGAGGCACCTGATATATGTTCTCTAAAGGCCTTTTAGAAAACATGGAGGTAGACTGGAGTGGTAGCTCATGCCTATAATCCTAGTACTCTGGGAGGCAGAGGCAGGTGGCTTGCTTGAGCTCAGGAATTCAAGATTAGCCTGAGAAAGAGTGAGACCCCATCTCTACTAAAAGGAAAAAACTAGTCGGCTGTGATAATACATGCTTGTAGTTTCAGTTCCTCTGAAGGCTGAAGCAAGAAAATTGCTTGAGCCCAAGAGTTTGAGGTTACTGTGACCTATGATGACACTACAACACTATGCCCAGGGTGATGGAGTGAGAGTCTTTGTCTCAAAATAAATAACATGTAGTTTTTCCTTTGGCCACATACATGCTCATCTACAAGAAAGGTGATATTGTAGATATCGAGGGAATTAGTACCGTTCAAAAAGGCATGCCACACACATGTTACCATGGCATAACTGGAAGAGTCTGCAGTGTTACCCAGCATGCTCTTGGCATTTTATAAAGAAATAAGTTAAGGGCAAGATCCTTGCTAAGAGTATTAATATTTGTACTGAATATATTAAGCACTGTAAGAGCCAAGATAGCTTCCTGAAACATGTGAAGGAAAATGACCAGAAAAGAAGCAAGCCAAATAGGAAGTTACCTGGGTTCAAACAAAGTGCCAGCCTGCTTCACCCAGAGAAACACACTCTGTGAGAGCCAATGACAGGAGCCTGAGCTGCTGGAACCTATTCTTTAGGAATTCCTGACCTAATAAGTATACTGTGTAGCATATGTGAGAACAAGTTGAAAGGGGGCTTGAGGTGCTAGATCCTATTCCCTATGAATTCATGGCATACTGAGTGTAAAAAATAAAAGATTACTGTTAAAAAAAAAAAAAAAGATGATGATATCAACTGTTACAGTCTACTGCCAACCAGGTTATTTTAGGAGTTTGTTTGCAAAGTAGCCTTCAATTCTAGATTCTATGTTTCACTATTGCTCTTAGACCAGAGTTCCTTTCCAACTAGTAAAGCAAAAAAGCAGCTGCTATTTAATTATCAAGAAATAATACATGGTCTTGCGGGAGGGGCAAAATGGCTGACCAGAAGCAGCTTCCAAAAGAGGCTCCTATCCAAAAGGAAAGATAACGTCCAGAAACTGCCCAATTAAGCTGAAGACTGGGAGCCCAGCTGAGAGAGAGAAGTGATAACTGCAAGTCACCTTTGCTGAGGAAAGTTTCACCTCCAAGAAAGCAAGCTTCGGGTACAAAATTCATCTGAAGAGTGTCCGTCCCCTCCCCCAAGAAAGCTGTGGTTGTTCTGTTTCCTTTCTTTTTTCTCTTCGTTTGCTCCTGTGGGTTTTCTATGGACAAGCGGTAAACTGTGGACCTCCTGTCTCACCCCACAGGAGTATGCCATTGTAAGTGGGTACTGCTTCCTCAGAAGGACCCTGCTGTGACTCTGAACACTCTCTTGCTAGGCAGAAAAACTGAACTAAAGTTTTCCCTGCCATTCTGAACTTACAGTACCCCCTTCCCCCCTTACCTGACAACCAGAGGCCTGACCCCTGCTGAGACTGAGGGAACAGGTTCTTGAGCAATGCCCCACCTCCTTGTCTGCCAGACTAGGCGCCTCCCCACCCAAGAAACTCAGGGGGCCGCACTGAGCCTCCACCCTTCCCCCTCCCTCCGCACTCCCCGTGCATCTCGGCCAGGGACTCCGCTGGCAACTATGGTACCTGCATCCCGTGCCCACCTGGTCTCTGCACGCCCTCCACGTCCAGAGACTCCCCTGGCAACCGCATGCCCCGTGCCCCTCGCCCGCTGCGAGCTGGGGCTGTCCTTGCCAAAGACACCAGGCGCCAAGTACTCCCAGAACCATGGACACCATCCCCTGCCCTGCTGCTAGATCTGGGGGTGCTAAACTCCAGAGCTCCTCCCACAGCTAGAACTCCCTGGCTAGGGCAGTCCCAGAGGAGCTACACTGGGTCACTCCCTACAAAGACCCAGCAATAATAGAGTGAACCTGCTGGGTTCTAATCTTGGAGAGACACCTCCCCAACTCTGAGGATGGCCAGAGGCAACGGTGAAAAACAACTCTGAGGCTGAATCAACGGAAAAACCCTGGCAACATGAATAGTCAGAGTAGATCAACTCCCCCAAGGAATGACAAGGCAGACACAGCACTAGATCGCATGCATAAACAAATGGGTGAGATGTCAGAAATTGAATTCAGAATCTGGATAGCAAATAAGATCAACAGAATGGAGGAAAAGATGGAATTAGAATTTCAAGCAGTAATCCAAAAGATGTCTCAAGAATTTAACAAATTCAAAGACAAAATGACTAAAGATTTTGACACATTGAGACAGGAAGTTGCAGCCCTCAAAGATCTGAGAAATACAGTAGAATCCCTCAGTAACAGAATGGAGCAAGCAGAAGACAGGATTTCTGACATTGAAGACAAAGCTTTCAAAGGCTCCTATTCTTTCAACGAGGAAGAGAAATGGAGGGCAAAAACAGATCACTCTCTCAGAGAGCTCTGGGATAATTAAAAGAAAACCAATATTCACCTTATTGGGATTCCTGAAAGTGACGAAGTGGCTTCACAAGACAGAGAGTCTCTTCTTCATGAGAATTTGAAAGAGAACTTTACAGACATGCCAAGAGATTCTGAAATTCAGATAGCAGACACTTTCAGAGCACCAGCACGACTCAACACGAATAAGACATCCCCCAGACACATCATAATTAATTTCACTAAAGTTAATATGAAGGAGAAAATTCTGAAAGCAGCCAGACATAAGAAAACCATAACCTACAAGGGGAAGAATATTAGAATAACTGCAGATCTCTCTGCTGAAACCTTTCAAGCTAGAGGAAGATGGTCATCAACTTTTAATCTCCTAAAACAAAATAACTTACAACCCAGGATCCTGTATCCAGCTAAACTGAGTTTCATTTATGATGGTGAAATTAAATACTTTAATGACATCCACATGTTGAAGAAATTTGCCATAACTGAACCAGCTCTCCAGGATATTCTCAGACTTATCTTCCATAATGACCAGCGTAATCCTCCACCACAAAAGTAACCCACTCAGAAACTTTTGATAAAAAGTTTCCTTCCACAGTAGCAAAAGGATTAAAAATGTCCACTGGACTTTTGAAAGGCTTCCATTAATGTGAATGGTTTAAATTGTCCTCTAAATAGGCATAGGTTGGCTGACTGGATACAAAAACTCAGGCCAGATATCTGCTGCATACAAGAATCTCATCTTACCTTAAAAGATAAATGTAGACTCTAGGTGAAGAGATGGTCATCTATATTCCAGGCAAATCGAAAGCAGAAAAAAGCAGGTGTTGCAATCCTATTCGCAGATACAATAGGCTTTAAACCAACCAAAACAAGGAAGGATAAGGATGGACACTTCATATTTGTTAAAGGTACTACTCCATGTGCTGACATCTCAATTATTAATATTTACGCACCCAACCAGAATGCACCTCAATTTATAAGAGAAACACTAAAAGACATAAGCAACTTGATTTCCTCCAGCTCCATAGTAGTTGGAGATTTTAACACCTCTGGGATAGAGCCTCCAAAAAGAAGCTGAGCAAAGAAATTTTAGATTTAAACTTACGCATTCAGCATCTGGATTTAACAGACATCTCCAGAACATTTAATCCTAACAAAACTGAATACACATTCTTCTCATCAGCCCACGGAACATACTCTAAAATTGATCACATCCTAGATCACAAGTCTAACCTCAGCAAATTTAAAAAAATAGAAATTATTCCTTGCATCTTTGGAGACCATCATGGAATAAAAGCTGAACTCAATAATAACAAGAATTTGCATACTCATACAAAAACATGGAAGCTAAATAACCTTATGTTGAAGGATAGATGGGTCATAGACAAGATTAAGAAGAAAATTACCAAATTTTTGGAACAAAACGACACTGAAGACATGAATTATCAGAACCTCTGGGATACTGCAAAGGCAGTCCTAAGAGGGAAAATTATAGCACTGCAAGCCTTCCTTGAGAGAAAGGAAAGAGAGGAAGTTAACAACTTAATGGGACATCTCAAGCAACTGGAGAAGGAAGAACATTCCAACCCCAAACCCAGGAGAAGAAAAGAAATAACGAAAATTAAAGCAGAATGAAATAAAATTGAAAACAAAAGACTATACAACAGATCAATAAATCCAAAAGTTGTTTTTTTGAAAAGGGCAATAAAATGGATTAACCTTTGGCTAACCTAACCAGGACAAAAAGAGTAAAATCTCTAATTTCATCAGTCAGAAATGGTAAAGACAAAATAACAATAGACCCCTCAGAAATTCAAAAAATCCTTAACGAATATTACAAGAAACTTTACTCTCAGAAATATGAAAATCTGAAGGAAATTGATCAATACTTGGAAGCACACCACCCTACCAAGACTTAGCCAAAACAAAGTGGAAATTTTGAACAGGCCTATATCAAGTTCTGAAATAGCATCAAATATACAAAATCTCCCTAAAAAGAAAAGCCTGGGACCAGATGGCTTCACGTCAGAATTCTACCAAACCTTTAAAGAGGAACTAATACCTATATTACTAAACGTCTTCCAAAATATAGGAAAAGAAGGAATACTGCCCAACACATTCTATGAAGCAAACATCACCTTGATCCCTAAACCAGGGAAAGACCCAACAAGAAAAGAAAATTACAGACCAATTTCCCTGATGAATATTGATGCAGAAATATTCAACAAGATCCTAACAAACAGAATCCAACAACACATCAAATAAGTTATACACCATGACCAAGTGGGCTTTATCCCAGGGTCTCAAGGCTGGTTCAATATACATAAATCTATAAATGTAATTCAGCACATAAACAAATTAAAAAATAAAGACCACATGATTCTCTCAATTGATGCAGAAAAAGCTTTTGATAATATTCAGCATCCCTTCATGATTAGAATACTTAAGAAAATTGGTATAGAAGTGACATTTCTTAAACTAATAGAGGCCATCTACAGCAAACCCACAGCTAATATCGTATTGAATGGAGTTAAATTGAAACCATTTCCACTTAGATCAGGAACCAGGCAAGGTTGCCCATTGTCTCCATTGCTACACTACTGGGATCTGATCAAACTAAGAAGCTTCTGCACAGCCAAGAACATTGTAAGTATAGCAAGCAGACAGCCCTCAGAATGAGAGAAAATATTTGCAGGTTATGCCTCTGACAAAGGTTTAATAACCAGAATCCACAGAGAACTCAGACATATTAGCAAGAAAAAAACAAGTGATCCCATCTCAGGATTGGCAAAGGACTTGAAGAGAAACTTCTCTAAATAAGACAGGCGTGTGGCCTACAGACACATGAAAAAATGCTCACCATCCTTAATCATCAGAGAAATGCAAATCAAAACTACTTTGATATATCACCTAACTCCAATAAGACTAGCCCACATAACAAACCCCAAAACCAGAGATGTTGGCATGGATGTGGAGGAAAGGGGAACACTTCTACACTGCTGGTGGGAATGCACACTAATATGTTCCTTTTGGAAGGATGTTTGGAGAATACTAGAGAAGACCCAGAAGACCAAAAATCACATTATAACAAAGACCAAAGACATCTGTACCAGAATGTTTATTGCAGCCCAATTCATAATTGCTAAGTCATGGAAGAAGTGCCCATCAACCCACAAATGGATTAATAAATTGTGCTACATGTATACCATGGAATATTATGCAGCCTTAAAGAAAGATGGAGACTTTACCTCTTTCATGTTTACATATTCTTCTTAGCAAAGTATCTCAAGAATGGAAGAAAAATTATCCAATGTCCTCAGCCCTACTGTGAAGCTAATTTATAACTT
>CAUYON010097983.1:0-15205 GCA_963573935.1 Arctocebus calabarensis | reverse complement strand
TTTCTTTTTTTAATTTTCATTTCCCTCACCCACTCCGTTCTTCTCTCTGTCTGCTCTCCCCTTCCCTCAAACCCCACCATCTATTAATTATCATTAATTGTCCTCATATCAAAGTTGAATACATAGGATTCATGCTTCTCCCTTCCTGTGATGCTTCACTAAGGATAATGTGTTTCACTTCTATCCAGGTTAATACAAATGCTGCAAAATCTCTATTTTTTTGAATGGCTGAATAGTATTCCATGGTGTACATATACCACAGCTTGCCAAACCATTCCTGGGTTGAGGGAGTGACAGAATTTTCTATCTCTCTTTTTATCCCCACAGGAAATTGCTCTAATAATTGACTTTTCAGGAAACTGAGGCCAGAGTTTTCCTTGCGTAGCAACATTTGTATGTTGTTCTGTACATTCTCTTCTTCAGTCCCCACCATAATCAATATTCTCCCCCCTTTACTGATGCAGAAACGGGGCAGCAAGTTGAAAGGAGCCCAGGCTCGCCTAAACCCTAGGGTCTGCATTGGAACCTAGCTCCCCCTCTTCCTAGCCTGTGGCTGGCTTTCCCACAGTGCCTCCCATACTCCTGGAATCTAAGCCAGTTCTTTGTTTCTTGGTTTTAAAATGCCTATCTGTTAATTACACATAAGTCATAGCAAAATAGAAATAAATTCCAGACCAAAGAAGGTTTGTCTGGGAACTGGAGGGGAAAAGGGATCAGTGGCAGAACATGTAGAAACCCCTAAAAAGCAGTGATGGCATTGGGCAGAGGAGATACGATAGCAGACTCTGTTCATTTGGGGTCTGTTGTCTGCCTGTGCAAGGGCCAAGGAAGGGCCTCCCTTCTCCCATCCACCCCTCTCCCACTATGTTGTATCATCACAAACTTCCAAGGGACCTGCTCTGTCTGCCTGCTGGGAGCCAGAGACAGACCATGTGGCAGCCCAGAATTCATTCTGGAAAAATCTTGGACATTCCTCTGTTTGAGTCAGACTCTGATGGTTTTAAAAATAGGCTCAGACCAGCAGGCAACTGAAGCCATATCAAAGTTGAGGCAGCCAGGACCGTCCACAGAGGCCAAGTCAGGGAAAGCAGGCTGGGAGCTGCCGCTCCAGCTACAAATAGTAATTATAGTAACCATATTCCATGGTGCAAGCCTTCGCTGCTTCCACAACACTTTCTCCCTCTCCAGTGCATCACAGCCTTAATCACTGCTGTGAACATTGTTACTTCCGTTTTGTATTTGGGGAAACTGAGGTTCGGGCTGTACCCCTTGTTGAGGGACAGAGCTAGAACTTGAACTGGAATCTTTTGATCGTTTGATTCCTCATGGTCTAGTTAATGAAATATGCATTGTCTGGGGTGGGAAGAAGAAAGGGCGCATAAAAGATTGATTCCTCTCCCCAGCAGGTTTAAGAGTGCTTCATTTTGCTGACTGTCAGCTTGGGGTGAAATACTGTGGGTCTGGCTCGGCGCCTGTGGCTCAACGGGTTAGGGCGCCAGCCACGTACACCTGAGCTGGAGGGTTCGAATCCAGCCTGGGTCCGCCAAACAACAATGACGGCTGCAACCAAAAAAAAAAAGAAATATTGTGGGTCTAAGATGTGAGTGTCAGCACATCGGGGGTGGGCCCCTAGGCCAGGAGAGGGCCTGTCTTTGCTGTGCGCCTGTGATCACACAAAGAATATATCCATATCATGATGTGTGGGGGCAGTTCTGCTGCAGGATAAGTAGGACTTGTGCTGCTCCGGAAAGGCTAATAAGCCTCAGGGAGATAGCATTACCTGTGTGAGTGGAGTCTTGAGGCTGGTTCTATGTGATTTGTTTTAGAGACTAGGAAATGATTTGGGGATCATTATTCTGGTGTGGGTCCTCCCGTTCCTGCCCTGACTCCGGCCTCTCTAAACCCTGTAGTGTGCAATAGATAGCAAAGGCCACATCTCCCCGACGCTAGCGTTTTCTTGTTCTCTTCCTCTGAGAACCAAAAACTCCCTTCTCTTTACGTCTAGCTGTGTGTTTCTTTTCTCTTTCTTTCTTTCTTATTTTTTTTTTTTTTGAGACAGAGCCTCAAGCTGTCACCCTGGATAGAGTGCCATAGCATCACAGCTCACAGCAACCTCCAATTCTGGGGCTCAAGCGAGTCTCCTGCCTCCGCCTCCCAAGTAGCTGGGACTACAGGTGCCTGCCACAACGCCTGGCCATTTTTTGGTTGCAGCCGTCATTGCTGTTTGCCGGGCCCGGGCTGGATTCGAACCCACCAGCTCAGGTGTACGTGGCTGACGCCTTAGCCCGCTGAGCCATAGGCGCCGAGCCTCTTTTCTCTTTCTTTCCCTCCCTCCCTCCCTCCCTCCCTCCCTCCCTTCCTTCCTTCCTTCCTTCCTTCTTTTCTCTGATGGAACCAAAATTTGGAATTCATTTTCTTGTATTTATATATGTAATTTCTGATGATAATGAGTTATGTCTGGTATTCCAAAAAGTCAAATATGCCCTCCAAACTAAATACTATTGTCTGGGATGTGGCTAGGGAAATAGAAACAAAAAACAGGGGACAAGGCACAGGCATACATATTTTTGACCTTTGGGATATTTTAAGTGACTGCCCTCTTGGCTTGTGCCTGTCTCTCTTCCCCACCTAGTTCTTACCCACTCATGCTCATCTTCTCATTTGTTAATTTCTTCTTCTTCTTCTTCTTTTTTGAGACAGAGTCTTACTTTGACGCCCTCAGTAGAGTGCCAATCCTCTTGCCCAAGCCTCCCAGGTATCTGGGACTATAGGTGCCCCCTGCAACGCCTACCTATTTTTAGAGACGGAGTCTCGCTCTTGCTCAGGCTGGTCTCAGACTCCTGAGCTCCGGCGACCCACCCACCTCAGCCTCCCAGAGTGCTAGGATTACAAGCATGAGGCACCCGCCTGGTCACTTCTGTTAATTTTTTATCTGCTTTCTATTCCGCACAAACATTCCCATCTTAGCTGGGTCTTTTTCTGGAGTTGGTATATGATTGGTAGGCTACTCTCTACCCAGTCTGTGGAATTGTCCAGCTCACTGTCCACTAATTATCAAAGGGTCCTTGTTGCTGAGAAAACAGAACTCCACTAAGGAGCCTGGCTGCTACAGAGTTTCCTTAGAAATGCTGAGCCAGGTGTTTGGGACAGGAAAACCATCAGCACCCCAGTCCCCTCAGGCACTCTACTTCCAAGAAAACTATTTCTTCTGGGAGACAGACAACCAGTAAGGAAAGGTAAGAGGTGAACTGGCTTTAGAAGCAAAATCCATGACCTCTGACCTGCATGAACTCTCATGCATGACCTGTCTGTTGGCGTAGGTGACAAGACTGGATTCCAGCTGCAGGTCCGCCAGGTGGAGGATTATCCCGTGGACTTGTACTACCTGATGGACCTCTCCCTGTCCATGAAGGATGACTTGGACAACATCCGGAACCTGGGCACCAAGCTTGCTGAAGAGATGCGGAAGCTCACCAGCAACTTCCGGTTGGGGTTTGGGTCCTTTGTGGACAAAGGCATCTCCCCTTTCTCCTACGTGGCGCCGAGGTACCAGACCAATCCATGCATTGGGTAAGTGACTTAGGGAGGAAAACCGGAGTAGAATAAAAAACTTAGCTTAAAGAAAGAATGAGGGCAGGCGTGTTTATGAGGGACGGCTAGGCTCAGGAGTTTGACTTCATCAGTGATAAGAGGAAGGTCTCTTCTGCCCCTACGTGTAAAGAAATGAGCTGTTACAAGATTGCATAAAGATACAACGTTCACAACATCTTTATTTTTCTGCCTGCCTCTCATAGCACTATTTTCTGACATTAATAGAATATAGAGAATGTTCTCAGGAAGTGGGCTGAGTCCAGGTGATCAGAGACGGAATAGACAGGACAATTTAAACTTATCACTTGTAGTAACTGAAGTGTTTTGGGATAAATGAATTCAAAATTTGCCCCTGTTGTTTATATAAGTGACTATAACTTACCTTGACAAAACTATATGAAGGCTCGGCGCCTGTGGCTCAGCGGGCTAAGGCGCCAGCCATGTACACCTGAGCTGGCGGGTTCGAATCCAGCCCGGGCCCTCCAAACAACAATGACGGCTGCAACCAAAAAATGGCCAGGTGTTGTGGCAGGTGCCTGTAGTTCCAGCTACTTGGGAGGCGGAGGCAGGAGACTCACTTGAGCCCAGGAATTGGAGGTTGCTGTGAGCTGTGATGCCACTGCACTCTATCCTGGGTGACGGCTTGAGGCTCTGTCTCAAAATAAATAAATAAATAAAACTATATGAAAATCCTATTTTAAAAATGGTGAATTTTTTTTCAATGTAAGTCAAGTATCTTTACCTAAAAATATTTGATAAATTATCAGAGAATGGGTGTTCTTTGTTTTTTGACACAGGGTCTTATAATATCACCCTCAGTAGAGTGCTGTGGCGTCACAGCTCATAGCAACCTCCAACTTTTGGGCTTAAGCAATTCTCTTGCCTCATCTTCCCAAATAGCTGGGACTACAGGTGCCCTCCACAATGCCCGGCTATTTTTTTGTTGCAGTCCTTTAACTGGCCCGGGTCAGGTTCAAACCCGCCACCCTTGGTGTATGTGGCTGGCACAGTAACTACTGTGCAATGAGCGCTGAGCCAGAGAATGGGTGTTTCAAAACAAACTAAGCCAAAAGTGTATAAAGGCTCAAACTTGCTAGAAAGTTCTTTGCTGCTCACCAAGTCCACCTGGGTCTCATGGTCAGTGGACACTTCTCCAAGCAGTGACTCAGGGACCCAGGCTCCTTCTGTCTTCCGGGCTTGCCATCTTTCACAAATAGCTTCTGAGGTCATCCTGCTTGGAGGATTATGTGTAAGAGGATAGACTTTTGCTGTTTCTACTCCCACACTGTTTTAAACGGAACTGAATTCCAGCAAGGGGACTGGAAACTAGCTTAGCTGAATGCCCAGAAATCAGAGGAAGCAGGATTGGTGAACAGGTCTCTGCCACGGGCTGTTTGTTATATGTGGTAGGGGAAGATGAGGGGTCATATCCTTCAGTCTCCCTATCACAGCCTCTACTGGGATGGTTTCTTTCTTTTCTAGTCTTTCAAGTGTTCCTCTAAATGTCACCATTATGAAGTGTGACCACAATCAGTGAAAACTTGCAACTTGTCCTTGCCTGATTGCCGCCATGTTCAACTTTAGTGAGGCTTTGGCATATTACACCCCCAAATGGTCCCTAGATAAAGAGAACAACTAAGACGTAAGTTCTTGCTAAGTGTCAGGTACCATACTAAACACTTCATATGGATTATCTCATTTCAATCTCATGAGAACCTGTGGAGGTCTCTAAGGTAGGTATAAGTCAGATTTTTTTTTTTTTTTTTTGAGACAGAGCCTCAAGCTATCGCCCTGGATAGACTGCTGTGGCATCACAGCTCACAGCAACTTCCAACTCCTGGGCTCAAGCTAGTCTCTTGCCTCCGCCTCCCAAGTAGCTGGGACTACAGGCGCCCACCACAACGCCCGGCCATTTTTTTGGTTGCAGCTGTCATTATTGTTGGGCGGGCCCGAGCTGGATTCGAACCAGCCAGCTCAGGTGTATGTGGCTGGCACCTTAGCCCGTTGAGCCACAGGCGCCAAGCCTGTAAGTCAGATTTTAAAGATGAAGAAACTAAAGCTTAGTGAGAATAAATAACTTACCCAAGATTGCACACTAGAATATGAATCCAGACAGACTACTTTCCAAGTCAACGTTCTCATTAATATGATACCTATTTTTCCCCCTCCAAATCTTAACCACATTGCAAATATTTTACTTGTGGCAGAGGAATAATACCCTCTCCACAACCGCCCTACTCCTTCCCTCTGAGTCTTATCTAAGGATAGTGTTAGGCTATGCCTGCTAACATATAATCTCTAAATCCCGGTGGTTCAATGAGTGTCTTTTCTTGCTTGTGCAGAATCTAATGAGTTGTGCTGCTTTCCTTGGTAGCTCTTCTTCACACAGTGACTCGGGGATCCAGGTGCCTTCCATTTTGTGATGTCATTTTCAATTCTTGGTCTCCCAGCTGCTACCAAGGGGGAGAGATGTTCTTTAGCCCTTGAGCCTGCCTTTCTCTACAAATTCTTTCTGGAAGCCTTGACAGCTCTCAGCTCCAAGTTGGGCTGGGTGATTGGGTAGGTTGCTGATGTGCTGGTGGGGATGGCCTTTTGAACCCTTCCTAATCCTTTGTATACTTTCTTAGAAACTGACTTAGGTCTTCCCCAGACAGTAGGAATTGGCACGGATGGAAAAACAGTAAGACAAGAAAAAGTTTTAAGTGTAAACAGACTGTAAGTTCCTTAATTATGAAGAGAGGTGCTGGTGTTATTATTTGCTGGGTTTAGCATCTTCCTGAGGCCACTAGGCTGATTATTGATTTGTTCCTATCTCTAAGGCCCTTTTCAGCTAAGTCCAGGTGCCAAAGTTCTCTTGCTGGAGTTTTACTGCTTACCACGGGACCAAAGGCGTCTTAACCAAAACTTTTTTCAGTTAATCTGGAATAGTGACGATCTACTTCTTTTCACCTTGGCCTTCAGTGGGCCCTATCTGCAGAGAGACACGGTGTGTCTCCTAAAACTCTTTCACTCACCAAGACCCTAGAATTGGAAGCTGGCAGAGGATGAAGAGCTGGCCTGGGTGCTCAGCGTGTGAACACTCAGAGTCAGCCACATTGCTTATTCACAGCTCATCTCCTTCTCTAAGCCTCAAAGGCAGAAACCAGTTGCCGGCAGTAGAGCTCTTGACAGTGAGTACAAGGCCCTCTGAAAAGCTGCTTGTGAGACAGGAAACCCAGAGAAGAATGAGAGTTTTGAAGGAAACATCAAGTCTCAGTTATGTAAATCTCTCTTTCCCAAGCTGGGCAATGCAAGAGGAGGCACAGGGTAGCTCAGTGAGCAGACTGAGATTTCTCTCCTCTTGTCTAGGCGTGCAGCACCCCGGGTCTCCTGTACAGAAGGGTTCCTGCTAGGCGTGCAGCGCCCCGGGTCTCCTGTACAGAAGGGCTCCCGTGCTAGGCGTGCAGCGCCCCGGGTCTCCTGTACAGAAGGGCTCCTGCTAGGCGTGCAGCGCCCCGGGTCTCCTGTACAGAAGGGCTCCTGCTAGGCTTGCAGCGCCCCGGGTCTCCTGTACAGAAGGGCTCCGTGCTAGGCGTGCAGCGCCCCGGGTCTCCTGTACAGAAGGGCTCCTGCTAGGCGTGCAGCACCCTGGGTCTCCTGTACAGAAGGGTTCCTGCTAGGCGTGCAGCACCCCGGGTCTCCTGTACAGAAGGGCTCCTGCTAGGCGTGCAGCGCCCCGGGTCTCCCGGACAGAAGGGCTCCTGCTAGGCGTGCAGCGCCCCGGGTCTCCTGTACAGAAGGGCTCCTGCTAGGCGTGCAGCGCCCTGGGTCTCCCAGACAGAAGGGCTCCTGTGCCTGGTCCAGCACATGTGTGCTTTGCTTGCCTTTCTATTTTAAAAACACTGTGAAAAAGTAACATTTTTCTTAAAGCAGAAGATTTAATCAATAATAACCAGGATTTCTAGTTTTTCTTGAAAAGCGGGGAGGTCTGGCAAAGCGGGGCTTGACCCACAGGTGGTTTGGCTGCCGCAGTCTCCACCGTTCCCGCCTGTCTTGCAGCTGGCCTGTTGAACGTGACTGTAGTCCATGCCTGGGTTCAATAGATGTTGTTTGCCGTCCTTGTTGATCTTTTTCCTCTAGCCAGTATGGAGAGGAAACCCATGGAGTTCTTCTTAGGCCCCAACGACACCTTCAGTTAGGTTTTCCTTTACTGTGGTGGAAGCAACAGCAATCCCCCTGTAGTTCTGGGTAGATGGGAAAATTAGGGGGTGGCTTAGCCCGCTGTGCAGGACATCTCAGAGAAAAGACAGCCAGCATGTGCAGGACTGTCCCGAGGTGTGTTCCTCCTTCTGCTCCAGATGTTTCTGCCAAAGGCTGGATTTGCTTAACTCATCCATTCTCATCTTAGAACGTGTTGGAAATGCCAAATCTAAAGTAAGAAGTGCCAGGTTGTCCCAGGAAGCAAAAAAGGCAGGGAGTAATTTTATCATCAGATTAAAGAGCTGTTGAATTGCCGTTCTGCGTAATAGGAACAGTTTTACTGGGAAGAGACACCTGATATTCCCCGATGCAGGATTTAAAGGATTAATCTGGCGTGCTATTTCAAGTCCTGAAGCCTTTTCTTTTGTTAGAGGTATTGGGCTATTGTTGAAATATTTATCATGTAAAAATATTTGCAAGTGAGCTAACACCTTTATCCTTGTTTATATCTTTACTTACTCTTTGTGTTGTTTCTCCCAAGAAGTCTGAGCATTCCTTCCTTCACCAGCTGGAAGGTAACATCCCCTAGTCCTCTAGCATCTCTTGCAGCCGACATGACAGCTTCTGTGCGTCTAATCATTTCCCTTCTCTCTGGTGGCTTTTGGTATTTTCCTGGGCTTTTCATATTCTATATTTACACCAATGTGTTTAGTGTGTTCAGTTTTTGTTTACAGTGCTTAGAGCTTGGTCTGCTTGTTTAATCCGAGGATACATCTTTATTCCTGAAAATTCTCAGATACTGTCTCTTTGTCTCTTCTCTCCAGTTCTCTGCCTTTTCTTTGTGACACTTAGTGTTAGAACCTCTTGTGCTACACTCCCTTTTTTTTTTTGTAGAAGTAGAGTCTCACTTTATCACCCTCGGTAGAGTGCTGTGGCGTCGCACAGCTCACAGCAACCTCCACCTCCTGGGCTTAGGCGATTCTCTTGCCTCAACCTCCCAAGTAGCTGGGACGACAGATGCCCACCACAACGCCCAGCTATTTTTTTGTTGCAGTTCTGCCCAGGCCAGGTTTGAACCCGCCACTCTCGGTATGTGGGGCCGGCGCCCTACCCACTGAGCCACAGGTGCCGCCCTACCCTCCCTTTTCTTAATCTTTCTCCTGTAATTTCTGCCTCCCTCTTTTTCTCTCCTAGCTGCATAGTAGGACCTTTCTTCCAGTTTATTATTTAGCTCTTCAACTGCTTAATTCATACACTGAAATTTCATGTTTGAATTTCAGTGACTCCATTTTTCACTTCTCTAATTTTTATTCGGTTCTTTTTCAGGTGCTTTATTTGTGGTATTTTTTTCAGCGCCTTCTGATTTGTTTTGTTTTTCTAATAATATCCTGTCTGGCCTTTGGTTTTTGTTCCTTCCTCTCCTGAATGTTTTAATTATCTTTGTTTTATTTATTTTTTTTTTTGAGACAGAGCCTCAAGCTGTCACCCTGGATAGAGTGCTGTGGCATCACAATTCACAGCAACCTCCAATTCCTGGGCTCAAGCGAGTCTCCTGCCTCTGCCTCCCAAGTAGCTGGGACCACAGGCGCCCGCCACAACACCCGGCCATTTTTTTGTTGTTGTTGTTGCAGCCATCATTGTTGTTTGGTGGGCCCGGGCTGGATTCGAACCTGCCACCTCAGGTGTACATGGCTGGCGCCTTAGCTGCTTGAGCCACAGGCACCGAGCCATGTTTTAAAGATAATCATTCTGACATCATTCTCCCTCTGTTTCTTGCATTACAAACCCTCAGTGTGTGGACCTTGCTG
Source organism: Arctocebus calabarensis (assembly GCA_963573935.1). Lineage (NCBI taxonomy): Eukaryota > Metazoa > Chordata > Mammalia > Primates > Lorisidae > Arctocebus > Arctocebus calabarensis. The sequence continues at coordinate 5,627 of CAUYON010097983.1, read as the reverse complement.
ACTTCCTCCCTGGTTTGTTTCTCTGGGTTCCACACCTTTTGCATTAGCTCGTCTCCATCAGAGGCTGTATAGACACCCTGCACACCATTTTGTGTTCCCTTCTGCCAAGAACTTCCAGGTTTCACGGTTGAACTGGTTTTCCTAGTAATTGCTTCACCATAAAGGTGGTGAATTCTGAGAGTTGAGGTCTGGAGTTAGAATTCCTACGGGTGATTCATTTCACTCATGGCCTAAAGTGGATACTGCGCTTCCTTGCCTGTTTCCTAGACCAGGAGCTGGAGTGTCCCTGTGTCTGGTTCCAGTGGCATGGCAGCTTTCTGTGGCACTTGGGTTTATGCAGCGAGCTCCTTTCCAGTGCTGGGCCTTGTGCGGGCAGAAGGCTCCCCCGCTGGCCTGTGCCCTCCTGCTGCAGACCTGGGGATCTCCCTCCAGTCACAGCACAGTGAGGAGCTCTTGCTTGCCTCCCACTTAGTCCCTTTAATCCATTCATATATTTATTTAATGGTTTTCGCTTCATTTCTGGCACCTGGGATTTCTCTTTTAAGCTTCTAGTCTTGTCTCTATGTAAGATATTTTTAAATTAAATTTTATCTGGCAGTTCTGTATATTTAGGGTAGGAGGGGAGCCTTTCCACATCAGCTCAATCCATGATATTGTCCTAAAGTATTAGATTATAATCTGGATTAGCCTGGATTTAGTGTCTTCCATTGAATTCACCTTTTATACACACACTCCCTCAGCTCTTTAACCACATATATTTTATTTTTTATCTTTCTTGTTAATAATCCTTAATATAATAATCCCTAAACTATGGTCCCACAGCACAGACGTAGGGTCGGGGTGGAACAGTTTCCTGGCATGAGACCCCAAACAGTTTCCTAGATCGTCAGGCCACTTGGCTCTTCCAGGGATTAGATAGAGCAGTTAACTAGTCCCTAGGTGACATCCTATAGCAGTGACAATGGACACGTTCCCAGGGTCTGTGTTCCTTTCAGTAAGAAGTGACTGTGATTTGGTTGCAGTAAATTCTCCGCAATGAAGGTTTCTGTCCGGCAAGCACATTTTCTTAGAAGTACTTCTCCACAGTAAAAATGTATTTGCTAATTGCTGTTTGCAGAAGTGAAAGGGAAGAGGTAAAAAAAATGCCGAGCTTGGGTTAGTCTCTCACAGCTTTTCTGTTTTTTTCATTAAACAGCAATTATTATTTGGTCTCTCTCCTCACTTTAACCGGCCAAAGGTGACAATAAACACACACCTGAAATCCTAATTCGCAGGAAAAAACAGCCCAGCAGACTGGAGGGAGGTAAAAGGAGGGAGAGTGTAGACGCATTTACTTCCTCCTGGGCCTGTGCTCCAGTTGTCCAAAAGCTGCAGGTGGGACCTCGGTTCCTCTGCCTGCTGGGAATGTCATTTCCATGACTGTTCCCTTGATGGAAAAACAAGGAGGCATGGGTTTAAAAAGCAGTTTGACCTATCTGAGCAAAGCTGTTCCTGAGGATTGGGAGGGAGAAGGGAGAAAAGAAAGGAAAGGCAAGTAAGGTAAATCCTCTAGCTGCCCCATCTGTCCCATCCAGAGAGAACTGTGACATTCGTGGGCGTTCAGTCGCTTCTGTCCAGAACTGGCTTGTTTTGAGGGACTCTGTGCTTTTGTGTTGTTGTGACTGTGGTAGAGTTGTGACTGTGGGACAGGGAGTAGAATGGCCCCTTAGAGAGCCAGCGCTTGACTCTGTGCAGGGAAGGGGCAACTGCCCAGCCGTGCCTGCTGAGGCTGCCTTGTGGTGGCAGTTGGGGCAGAGTGCTCGTAGCATTCGCTGAACCTGCTTTGATTGGATTATAAAGCCTTTCTCCCAGAGCTCTCTGTTAGTGCTGGGATTCCATCTTTTATTCTGAAAATAGAGGCTTTTTTTTTTTTTTTTTGGAGACAGAGTCTCATTTTGTCCCCCTGGTAGAGTGCCTTGGCGGCATAGCTTACAGCAACCTCAAACTCTTGGGCTTAAGTGACCCCCTTGCCTCAGCCTCCCGAGGAGCTGGGACTACAGGTGCCTGCCACAACACTCGGCTATTTTTAGAGGTGAGGTCTTGCTCTGGCTCAGGCTGGTCTCAAACACTTAAGCTCAGGCAATCCACCTGCCTTGGCCTCCTAAACTGCTAGGATTACAGGTATGAGCCACTGCAAGAGAAGCTTCCTTAACAAGGCCACAGGCCCTGCAGCCTGGGCCCAGCCTTCTCTCCCACTCTCACGGCAGCCCCTTCGCCCCCCTCTGTCCTTGGGCGCTGTATGCTCCCTCTGCCTTGTGAACCCATTTGTGAAACAACTACTTCATTAGCTATGGATCAAGCTGAAATTCCTAGAACTGTCGTTGGGAGCTAACTTCCTCCAGGAATGGGGTCACTCGGAGTCCGCACCACACACTGAAGAGGAGATTGCCCAGCATTTTAGGAGAAAGGCTTGCTATGAGCCTACTTTTGGCACGCAGCGCTTCCTTTTTTCCAAATTTCTAGAGACAAAGTTCCATTTAAAGATGCTCGGTTTCTAGCTGATTTTTATGACATCAAGGAGAGCTGATAGTTTATCATGGCAGTGTTTATAAATAAATGAAGAAGCAGAAACGGTGTTGTGTCATTTAGCGTTTTTTCAGGCACCAGCACGTTCTGGTGGTGAGCGTGTATCTTGACACGAGAGGTTATATGATCCTCTGTCACCCGGCAGCAGAGAGTTGATGTGAGAAGCTGGCTTCATAGGGTGACTCTGCTGACATTGCCCTCACTGACACCATCCACTTTCCTCAGCCCAGAGGAGTCTTTCCCTCCACTCTGCCTGGGCCTGCCCACACCAGGGGCCCCACACACCTTTCAGGGCCCACGCCAAGTTTTCCTGCAACAACAGGAGAAACCATTTGTCCGTACCTTTCACTGACACCTTGGCATACGCGTCTGGCCTGCAGTTTAGGGCTTGATGTTTGGAGAGTAGGAACTGTGTTATTGATCCTTATTCTCCCGCTATGCCTGTCCCAGGAGCACATAGTAGGTGCTGGGTAAATAGTTACGGGGGCTTCTCCAGAACACATGGTAAAGATTTAGGGACACGTTTGATGGATCTTTTATACATGCTTAAATGAAAATGAACCAGATTGCAAATCTTTTTTTTTTAATTTTAAACCCTGTACTAAGTTTTTCTTCCAAGTTATGTAAGATGAGTGAAACTGAAATTGCATTCTCTGAACCATTATGAGTGCATTTCTGTAAGCATAGTTATGTTGAAATAAAGTTTTCTATAAAGCAACGGGGGCAAGGATGGAAAAATGACTCTTCTCCTCTTTCTCTCTAGTTACAAGTTATTTCCAAACTGCGTCCCCTCTTTCGGGTTCCGCCACCTGCTGCCTCTCACAGACAGAGTGGACAGCTTCAATGAGGAAGTTCGGAAACAGAGGGTGTCCCGGAACCGTGATGCCCCCGAGGGGGGCTTTGATGCGGTCCTCCAGGCGGCTGTCTGCAAGGTAACCTTGTTTTCTGGTCCTGTCCCCTGTCTGCAAAGTAACCTTCTTTTCTGGTCCTGTCCCCGCACTGGAGGTCACAGTAGACAGCATTAGTGTGGGTGCTGGTTTTGAACCACCCCAGGATGTGGCTCCTGTCCACTCTCACGTCAGAACTGAGCTCAGCGGAGCCGCAGGGAAATCTACAGCAATTAAAACAGCTGGAGCTGAGGCACAGACCGGGCGGGTGTGGGTCTCTGTGTCAGGGTGTGGCTGTGTACTGTCTTTGCCAGAAGACAGCTGTTCTCCGTTTATACATTTGGGTTTTTTACTTCTTTTCAGGGGAAAGGGCCACATACATAGAAGCTTATTGAGCTTTCTGGCCCAATTTTGGTAAACTTTAGAGACTATTGTATTGGAGAACGAACTGAAAAGGAATTGTGTGACATCTTGGGTTGCATTTCTATTAATTTGTTTTTCTTGGCTTCTGTGTGATACATGAATCCAGAGGGAGAGCCTTAGGTCAGAAATGAACTCATGCTTTGAGGTTCCAGTCTTAGCAAAATACATAAATGGAATGTTGGCAATAACTTTCTACTGTCAAAACAATAACAATGACACAAAATAAAAATAAAGATCACTCTTGAATTTGCTACCTCGATATACAGTTTTAAAATTTGTGCTTTTCAACCCTTTGTGCATACATTTAGCATTTGTTCATAGTGGTGGTCATAGCGTACATGGAACTGGTGATGCATTCCTGAAAATTCAGGCAGGTTTGGCAATAGAAAGGTGTTAAGAACTCTGGAGGCCGGGGTCGGAGGTCAGAACGCGGGCCGTGTAAGGCAGCTGCTGTTGGCTTGCTGAGTGCGGTGCCCTTAATCGCCCCCTCGAAGGGTTTCTGACCTCAGCCTGGATTCAGTGTTTTCCTCTCCACTCAGTCCTGGACAGGATGAGAGAGAAACGCAGTTGTCCTTTCTGAAATAAAAAGCCAAAATGGGAGCCAGAGATGGAGAAGGGGGCCACTGTGGCTGTGCCCGTCCCTGCGTCCTTGGGCCCCAGTGGAGGAGATAGCGGTGCTTTCCTAGCCAGGATGGCTGTAGCCGGAGCCAAGCGGGTTGATTCAGAGATCTCTGATGTTTTTAGTAGTCTGAGAAAGCCAGAGGGAGCACAGCTAAAACGTTCTGAGTCTTTCAAATGGGTCACAAAATAAATAGGTTGTGGATTTGATTCAGAAGGAAACCTTATATTTTTGATTGGCATTTAGATATTGATTGAAGGAGGTGTTGTCTTCACAGACACGCAACCAAATTCTACTTCTTGGCAGTGAACAAATAATCACTGTGTCTCTCCACCTGGAGAATCTTTTTGGATTTCCCTTTTTCAGGAGAGGACATCATTTATCTGTTAATCTTGGGAGAAAGAAACCAATTACAGGGCTGAGCAACTTCCAGTTATGTTCCATTAATTGGAACAGCATGATTGATTGAATCACAGTGGCCTTGGAGAAGCCATCCAATCCACTCTTGTGCCTACAGAACCTTCCTGTGATATCCCATGTGGGTGAAACATTCTACTCTTTGAAAACTTAGTGTTTCAAGACCAAAGCATTTCAGAGGAGATGTTAGCAGACTAAACCTAGTGAATTGTTGTTGACTGGGAAGCATTCACTTTAGGAGCATGTTTAGTCTTAACGCCTGTTGACGTTTTCTCCTATTCTCCACATGGTTGAGAATATATATACCACATTGCATTGAGGTATATCTGAAAAGTTAATAATTATGCCACCCACGAACCACCAGCTTCTCTCTTTACCTTTTCCCTGCTTTGTGCTGTCAGTTTACGTTTAGGTATGTACCAAGCAATTCCTTTCTCACTTGAAATTGCCTTTTTATAATAAATGTCATCCTTCCTTGTTCACCAAAGCCTTTACTTCTTGTTAAAAAAAAAAAAATGAGAATAGATTATGCATTACCTTTTGATGCAACAATCATACCATTAAAAAATACTTAATCTGGCTCGGCGCCTGTGGCTCAACGAGCTAAGGCGCCAGCCACGTACACCTGAGCTGGCGGGTTCGAATCCAGCCCCCGGGCCCGCCAAACAACAATGACGGCTGCAACCAAAAAATGGCCGGGCGTTGTGGCGGGCGCC
>CAUYON010097978.1:0-35187 GCA_963573935.1 Arctocebus calabarensis | reverse complement strand
ATAGTGATCAAGAAAATGCCATGAAGGCTATCTCTAACAGTACGATCAAAATATTTCTGATTGTATATGAAGCACATTCTGCCCTATGATTGCACCAATGTACACAATTATGATTTAATAAAATTATTAAAAAAAAAAAAGCTCAGATGACCAAGGAAAGACAAGTTGGATCTTAATACTCATTCTGGCATTAACTGGCTATATGACTTTCAACACTTACTTTGCTTTCTGAATCTGTTTGTTTATCTTTACAGAAGGGGAAACTATCTACCACCTACTCTTATAACCTGAGTTAAATGGAAAAAATAAAAACTAGCTAAAGAACCAAGCAGGTGTCTTGAACATATTAGGTGCTCGGTAAATACTTCCTTAGCAGTTTCCAGTGTTGGAATTAAACAGGCACTCATGGATAAGAGGAATTACTCACCTACTGTTTAATAAAGTCACTTAGGAGTCACATGAAGAAAGGAAATTAATATTGACTAAGATCATGTGTTCAAGTTTGTGAAAACCTAGAAATTTTGTCAGTTAAAATATAAGATTCTTTGGGGTATTTTTTTTTTTTGAAATTTTTGCAAGAGATATAAAATCCAACTCTAACAAACTCGAATGTGCTTGAGGAAAAAAATGAAAAATATTTTGCATAATTTGTATCATATGTAATTGGCCAGGTCAGGAGCAAGGACGGCATTAGGCAGGGCTGTGCATGGAGGCTCACATTGCGGTCAGGACGCAGCTGGATTGTCCCACCTCATCTTCTACTTTTTGCTGTTGGATCTTAGCAGGCTCTTCAGCAGTGGTGGCACACTGGTTCCCAGGAGCTCCTGGCCTTCATCCTGTTCTCTCTCTTATCTAGGCAGGAGGAACAGTCCTCTTCCTTAATCTCTTCAGCTTAAATCCTTGGATTAATGATTGCATTAACCTGGGTCCTTTGTACACCTGTGAGCCAAGTGCCATGAGCACAAGGACAGAATTCCTTGGTTGGAACAGGCCTGGGTCACATACCCGCCCCTGAATCTGGCATGGCCGAGGCTAGCCTTAACCCACATCTGAAGAACTGGGAGTTAGAGGGTGGTTGATTCCCCCCAAATGTGAGTATTAGAGTCAAAAAGGGAAATGGATGCTAGATAATTGAAAACAACATATTCCACTAACATTCATTTTTCTTCTTGTGCTATTTTTATTCACCCCTGTCTATTTCCCAGTCCTGAAACCCTAGGACTAAAAGAACTGTGTGCTTGTTTTCCTTGATGAAAATTGGGAGTCAGGATTGCATCTTAATCAGAAACCAGTTTTTGGTGAGAGAACAAGTATAAAATACAGAAGTCTGGGCAGCTTTGATTAGTCCCTGGAGGCCGACAGAAGGGGATAAGGACCCACTGAGAGAAATTTACTTACCTCAATGGGTGTGGTTCCTAGACCCTGACTGTGCTACCCAATTTCTCCCCTCTAATTCTCACTTTCATCAGAAGATACTGCTCGTGGATCAGGGGATCTGTCCTAGCCCGAGTCCCTCCACATGGGTCATCTATTGGAGGACAACCATCTTTCTCAGAGACATGGCTGCATCTGTTTGGGTGGCACATTAAGCTACGTCCCATGGGGGCCAGAGCTATTAAAATAGAATCTATCCCCAGGATCTGAGCAAAATATATTGACTAACCTCTCCATCAAAAGCTGCGTCAGGAGTCAACTCCCTGCCCTCAGCATTTTCCTCCTAGGAAACAAGATCGCTAAGTGACTTTCCACATCCTCCCTGGTCTGTGCACCCCAGAGACTGCAGGCAGCCCTGGACAATCGGTCCATTTGTTTCATCTCTGTTCTCATCCATTTTTCGTCTTGTCATGGAAAAAGATTTAACAAAACACTCACATTAATAATTCTGATCTCCATAAATGGCCAGATCCCTAGGGGAGCCCTTGGCCTCTCTCTTCATATTGCCTTCTCCCCACTACCATCCTCATCGTAACATAGCATCTCTTTACAAGCACGTCAGTCCTGAGTGTGGCAATAACCTGTAGCCTGGCCAGCGATTACTCACTCCCTACTGAAAACATGACAGTGGTTTCTAACTTGGGACTTCTATTTCCAAAACAATCCTGATAACTTCCTTAAAGGAGCAATTTAGTCAACTTGTTGATGAGTTAGCCCTAAAGCAGAGGTCATCCATAGGTACAACTATAATTAATTAGAAATCTGAAATGATCGTGGCGCTGGGTAATAGCTTACTATTCTGTTTTAAGCAATTTTAAACCACGTAGCCTAGAGTTTCTCAACTGGGGCTGATCCCTCCCACAAGGGGACATTCAGGAATGTCTGTAGACATTGACTGTCACTAGAAAAAAAAAACAGTTTACTTTGGGGCCGCCATGTTATATTACAAAAATAGAATAAAACACTTGGAAAACAAAACGATTCTTTCCAATTGAATGAAAAATTTATTTTTTATTGTTTTCTGTGTGTGAGTTATATGTAACACATGACACTAGAACACATTTTTACGCCACAGCAGCCACGTGAGTTGTATGTAACTCATAATATACTTATCGAATTGGTTTCTGAGGATTGAGTCTTTTGTCATCCCTCAAGTATTTAGCTGTATCTGGAGTGGACCTTGGGTGGTCTTGGATGATGATGCCCTCTGAATACCAAGTATATGCAACAGTGTCATGTTGCCACGTGCTATCGTATTGATTTCATTCAAAGATTCGCCAGGCACACATTCAAGGGGAAATGTGCAATTGTAGTTATGGAACAGGAGAATGTAGCCCAGCACCTGTGACCCACAGGTGACATGTGACATAGGGTGGGCCAGCTGGAGCAAGGCAGCAGAGGGTGGGGCAGATCTGTCAATGACAGTGGAAAAAATGAGCAGACATGCTGTGGCCCTTCTTGTCTATACACCAGCTCTATGCTTCTCAAAGATCTAAGCTCAAAACTAGCATGAGTTAAATACAACTCACGTGGCCATTAATGTGTTACTTGTCACAATTTGGTGGAGATTTTGGGGGCTGCTATTGTCATCTAATAGGTAGAGGTCAAGGATGCTTCTCAACAATCTATAGTGTCCATGGCAGTCCCCCAAAAGAGAGTTACCCAGTCTCAGATGTCAATACTGCCAAGGTTGAGAAAGCCTGATACATAGACCACACAGACCAAGGACTAGTCATAATTCACTCATTAATTCATTGACTTAGTACCTGAATAGGAAGTACCCAGTATGTGTCAGGAGTTACTCTAATACCAGAGATTTAATTTTGACCAAGATGGAGTGTCTGTTTCCATAGAAATATTATTCTTGTGGGACACTCCAACAAAAAGTACATCAACAAATAATTTAGAAAATGATATAGGTGACCAAAACATGGAAGAAAAGAAAAGAAAAGCAGAAATGTGAGTTTGAGGTAGGACTAGGCTGGACCATGTTACATGGGGAGATGTTGGAAGGCTTCACTGAGTCAGGGTTTGATCTGAGACATGAAACGTGAAAGGTGCCAGCATGTAAAAATCATGAGGGAAAGTACTTCAGGCAGTGAGAATGGCAAGTGCAGAGGCTCCGAGGCAGACAAAGCTGAGTTTCTTTGGGGAAGGGAAGGCAAACCAGAGGTTTTTTAACAGGTTGGAAGCAGAATGAAAGCACTATGAAAGGAAAGGCCTGGCCTGCCTGTGGGCAGCAGGGGTCCACACGCTTGTTTCTGTAAAGGGCTAGAAGGTAAATATTTTCAGCTTCGTGAGTCTGTGTCATAACTATTCACCCTCCTCCTGTTGTGGGGCAAAAGCAGCCACAGACAATGCATAAATAAATGGATGCAGCTGGGTTCCAATAAAACTTTATTTATAAAATCAGGCCATAGGCTGTAGTCTGCTGATGCCTGCTATGAGATTTTGCAGGATGTGAGAAGAGGTTTGGATTTTATTGTAAGTACCATGGACTATTTCAAGCAGGGAAGAATAATTATGGTTTTTTAACGTGATTCACAAGAATAACTCAGCCACTGGCTTTGTCACTTTAGGAAAATAATCTCCACTCCCTAGGTCAGAATTTCCTCATTAAAAAAAATAAAATAAAATTGTTTAGTCTCCCTCCTAGATTGATGTTAGGAGGGTGACATAGATGGAATGGGTGAAGTACAGTTTGCAAAGGTGTATTACTGTCCCTGTTAAAAGTATTTCCACCTGCAGTGATCTCAAAGCCCTCCCATGCATCTTTGCAGCCGTGTAGCAGGAGGGCTGCGTTTCAGAGCGGGAGGAACTTCCTGGAACTTCAGGAGGCAAAATTACTCAACTAGCAATTGCATAAGGCGTAAGCGGTTGTGTTTGGGCTCCCGCCCACCCTTCTGAGTGTTTTTCTGCCCAAATATAGACTGTGTGCTCACTGCCTCGTGGGTACCGCTTCTGCCCTGGGAAGCCTATGTACGAGCTTTATTTTCTTTGCAAAGGATTCACCTCCCATGAAAAAGGATTTTGCTTTGCTTCTCCTTGGCAAATGCATCCTGCAGTCTGGTTGGTCAGTGCCAGGGTTAGGGGGAGGAAGGGACTCAGAACAAGTAGCAGAAAAGGGAACAGACAGGAAGGAGCTGGCTCCCGGAAGCTGGACATGTCTTCAAGGAAGGAACAGGCTCTTGGGAAGTGGTTGGTGAAGTCCTTTCTGCCTGGGGGAGGAGAAGCACTAAGCAGAGCCAAGGCCCCTATTTTTTTAGACTAGCCCTGCATGCCCTGGCTCCTGTCCATATCCCTATCTCACCTGTTGTCACGACCTTGCCCCCTGACTCACCTGGCTCTGGCCACCATACTCCCCAAATATGCCAAGCACATTGTCTTCTCTGAGCTGTTGCACATCTTACCTCTCCTGTACTTCTTTCTCTGCCAGTGATGTCACTAAGTTTCTACATCACAATCACATCCTCAAAGGGGCCTTTGTGAACCAATCTCTATTTATTATATAGCATCACACCACAGTCTGCTCAGCTCTCTATTCCTTTATTCTGCTTTCTTTCTTTCTTTATAGGGTATTGCATATTCCTGGCATTACATTGTATGTTTGTGTGCTCATCTGTTTACTGTCTGCCTGCCCCATTAGAGCGTAAGTTACATGAAGGCAGAGAAGTTACACACAGGCAGAGATGCATCCCTAATTCCTTCTAAGTCCATTGTGCATTATAGGGAATTAATAGATTTGTACTGAGTGAATGAGAGACCTTCAGTCAGGTAGGCACTGATGCTAGGTGCTGCAAGGCAGATGGTTATTAGTAAGTTTGTCTGGCAGGAATGGAGCTCACTGGCAGGTGGCTGGAACCTAGAAATTTGAGATCTGGGTGCATATAATGTGCAGGCTGTATTAGAGTAACACTGGCTGTTAAAACAAGTAAACTTGACCCGGCGCGGTGGCTCACACCTGTAATCCTAACACTCTGGGAGGCTGAGGAGGGTAGATCAGTTTAGCTCAGAAGTTCAAGACCAGCCTGAGCAAGAGTGAGACCCGCCTCTCTAGCTGGGCGTAGTGGCACACACCTATAGTCCCAAGAGGCAAGAGGATTGCTCAAGCCCATGAGTTTGAAGTTGCTATGAGCTATGATGCCTTTGCACTCTACCCAGGGTGACAGAGTGAGACTCCGTCTCCAACAAACAAACAGAAACCCAAATAAATTACCATATTTCAGTAACTTAAGACAATTTTTATTTCTTGCTCATAGAACAGCCCACTGTGGATTTTCCTATGAATGGGAGACTTTCCTGCAGGTAGTGACTTGGAAACCCAGGCTCCTTCAGTTACATAATGCTGCCATCTCTAAGGACTGTGAATTCTGCTGCCGAATGGCATAGGGTAGGGAAGAAGGGTAAAGATGGTATACCTACTTCTCACCCACCTTGGCTCAGAGGAGACCTTCACACTTCTGCTCCCTTCCCTTGGTGAGAATTGGTCAAGTGTACACATACACCTAGCTGCAAGGGAGGCTGGAAAGTATGGCCTCTCACTGGGTAACTGCTTCCCAACAATAGCATCCTACTATGAAATGCTCTGTACTATATATCCCAAATGTTGATGGATGTTTGACTACATCTAATAGATAGTCCTAGCTCTTTCATTTGCTTTTCTCTGTCCTATGTTGACAACCTTGCCCTTGCACTAGTTTCTAAAAATACCTGGTAGACACATTCATATTTTCCACCCTGGACTTTCATCCCTTTCAAGTCACTGACATAGCCACCCACTTCCCTTCATCATTGCCAAACTTCTTGAAAGAATTCTTTACTGTTTTAATTTTCTTTCTTATTTGTTACTCCTTAGCTTATTAAAACAGCTCTGACTCAAAAAAGTCACTAATGACCTTCTTGCTAAATCTGGAATTCTCTTCTCAGCCTTAATCTTACATGCCTTCTCTGCAAAATTTGACACAGAAGAATACATATTCCTGCCTAGATATCATGCCTTTCTGAGACTTCACTTTCCTACTTCTCATCTTATCTCTCCAACTGCCCTTTCATGGTCCCCATTCTGTTTTCTACTGAATGCTGGTGTCACTTGATTTTTGTCCTTGAGTTCTCCTCACCATATTCTGTGGCTGAAAATGTCTGGCATGGCTGGAGCTTTCTGTATTAGTTTCTGGAGCTGCCATAACAACCTACATAACAAATTAAGCCAAAATTTTCTGACTTAAAATAACAGAAATTTATTCTCTCATAATTCTGGAGGCCAGATGGTTAAAATCAAGATGTCAGCAGAGTTGGTTCTGTCTGGGGGCTTGGAGGGAAAATCCATCCCATCTCTCCCTCCTGGCTTCTGGTGGCTCTGGCAACCCTTGACATTTTTGGCCTTGTAAAGGCATCACTCTAATCTCTACCTCCGTCTTCTCTTCATTTGCCCTGTGTTGTCTCTGTGTCTCATCTCTCTCTCTTTTCTCCTGTAAGGAGATTAGATTTGGAGCCCACTCTAGATGTCCAGGGATGATCTAATTTCAAGATCCTTAACATAGGCTTGGTGCCTGTAGCACAGTGGTTACGGAGCTGGCCACGTACACCTAGGCTGGCAGGTTTGAACCCACCCTGGACCAGCTAAACAACAACAACTGCAACTAAAAAATAGCTGGGTGTTGTTGCAGGTGCCTGTAGTCCCAGCTACTTAGGAGACTGAGGCAAGAGAATCGCTTAAACCCAAGAATTTGAGGTTGAAGGTTGCTATGAGCTATGACACCATGGCACTACCGAGGGCAACAAAGTGAGACCTTGTCTCAAAAAAAAAAAATCCTTAACATAATTACACCTGCAAAGACTCTATTTCCATAAAAGATCACATTCAGAGGTACTAGGTGTGAGGATCAGGGCACATCTTTTTGGACAACACTATTCAACTCATTATACCTCCTAAATCTATATCTGACACTGGCTTCCCTCCTGGGGCTCCAGACCCACATTTCTAACTCCCCACCACATCTCCAACCTCCAGGATGAGAAGAACCTCACACACACGTGTCCAACCTGGCATTTAAAATCTTTCTTCTTAATTCTGATCATTCTCCATTTTATCTCATGGGGGATGCCTCACCATCTGTCCACGGAGCATGAGACTCATCCTGGATTCCTTCCTCTCTTACCTCCCACTTCCAATCAGGCACCGAGTCGTGTTGGTCCATCTGGGAAATATCCCCTAAACTCCTCCGTTTCTGCCATCTCCAGCTCTGTGCCACTCTCGGTATTTTCACCGCTGGTTTGCCCATCGCTTCTGCACTAGCTTCCTGCTCTCTTTCTTCAAGTTTATCTTTGAAACTCTTAAAAGACTTTTTCCTCTGAAAGATTACGAATCTGATCATGGTAGAGGTCCATAATCCTTTATCTAAAACCTTGAATGTTCCAACAATTCAGACTCTTTGGGATGTAAGAAAAGCCAGATAAGAAGCCAGATATAGCATTTTCTGCAGGTCTTAGCAGTGTACTCTGGGGCAGTGCCCTGTACTTAAACATGTGACAGAGAAAGGCATGCATATTCACAGGAAGGAAGGGGATAGATAAAGACATATAAATAGTCTCCTGGAAGTTCAGTCAGTGTTTAATGCCAAATGAGTCTGTGCCAAACTTATGTAAAAACCTTCAGTTGTCAGTTTTTAGAATTCCAAGAGTGTGGATAATGAATTGTGGACTTGAACTTTCTTTCTTGAAACTTCTCTTGGCTTCTGATATTGTCTCTCTTAGCAGGGTTTGAAAACTGGTGCCTTGCATGTGGCCTACAGTCTACAGACATGTATTTGGCTATTGCAATATTTTTGAACCTCCAAAATGGGAAGCCTTTCTGTTCTTGCCACCTTATATTATCTTAACCTATCACTTCACACATTGACATTTTTCTTCCTTATCCCTCTAGGCATTAGCCCTTGAGGAGCCTGTTCTCTGAGGTTGTAGCTACACACCATGTGGCATTCAGGGTCCTGCAGAGTCCTGGATGATTTCTCTAGGATCACTCTACCTCTTTCCTCTTGTTTCCCCTCACCTTCTTTTCTGAGGCATATCATGTCATCCAGGTAAGTAGAAATCCTCAGGTTATAAGGTCAAGCTCCATGCCTTGGCATATGCTCTTGCTTCTGTCTGAAATAAGTGTTTACCATCATATTCTAGCAATTGAAATTCATTCTTTCAATTAACATCTATAGAACACTTACTCACCAATCTCTAGTGACATCCTAGGGATACAGGAGAACAAGACAGACAAATCCCCATCTTCATGGAGCTACATAATCTGCCAGACTTAGCCTGGCCAGTTAATCATGCTATTACTGTACATTTACATGTACCATTAGTGTCACTTCATTTTCTCTGATTCCTGGGACACTGTTTCCAACTCTATCATGGCATTTGTTACCACACAATGTATTGCACCGTTCACTTGACTGTGCTCCGAAGAGGGTGTGAGCTCTTAGATGCCAGAATTAGTGTCTAGCAATTCCCATGAGGCAATAGTCATAGCTGTGGCTTATTAGTAGTCAGTTCTTAGCTTTTCTGTGTTCCTATATTCCCGTGGCTTGCCTCTCTCTCAACCCAATTTTGGATATACAGAGTCACTTACTGTCTACCTGTTAGGTCAATGTGATTTATTTTAGATTTTTTTTTAATGGCAGGCCCTTACTTGTAAGTGTTAATATCTGATTAGTCATAGAGGAGCAGGTTGTAGTCATAACCATAGAATTCTAGTATTGCAACACAACCCAAGTTTATTTCTGGTAATGTATGTCCAACACGGGTTAGAAGGAGGCTCCCTCTTGACAAATGCTTCCATATTCCCAGTGGCCAAAGAGGAAGAGATATGGCGGTTTGTACATGGGCTTTGGAAGCTTCATCCTAGGAATGACACATGCCACATCTCTGTATCAGTTGTTCTTTTTTCATAGTTCTTTGGCTAAAGCAAGTCATGGGTTACATATAACTTTCAGGGTACAAGGAAGTACCAGAAGGAAGAGACCAGAATATTTATGAATATGCCCAATGACTACAGCCACAAGTATCCACTTGATAGCAGTTAGCACATAGCAGGGCTCTTCCTCCTAGATCAGAGGCAAGAAGCTCTTAGCTTTAAGACAAGGAGGGGCTGGGTTTAGAGGATCTGAAGTCTCAAGTTAGGTTACAGAGGGATAGGAGTGGAAGTTGAAATCTAATTTACAGAACTGAGGTTCTAGGTGGGAGTGTGATTATAAGACCAAAGAGATTCATGTGGCTAGAACTGGTGCACATGGGGCTGAACAAAAATTATGCACCTTCACCTAAGGTTATTTGGGCAATAACCTAGAAAGCCTTAAATTTTCTTTGACAGAACCCTAATTGATGAATTGAATATCTCCTTTGTGCCAGGCTTCACCATGGACTGCAAGGCCCACTGCAGCCTCATCCCTGCCTTTCTCTTGACCTGAATTTAGACCTTCTCTTGCCCCCCTTTTCTTTTTGCCCAGCCATACCAATAGACATTCTCGCTTCTCAAATAGCCATGACTCAGGGTCTCGCACATGCTGTTCCCTTGCCTGGGATGCTTCCTCTGACCTTTATGTGGATAGTTCCTGCTCATCATTCAGACTTCGGCTTAAATATTGTCACCTTTTCCGTCCATCCCATCACATGTTGTCTGTGGCTTCTTTCCTACTGCAGTGGTTGTGACAGAGACCATACGGCCTCCAAACCAAAAACATTTACTGTCTGGCTCTTTATAGAACATGGTTGCTAGACCCTGCCCTGGAGTTGCTCCATAGCAATCCATTATATTTTTTTATTCCACTAGTCTATGAATGATCTGATTTGTTGTTTCTCTTCTTTCCCACCAGAATGCGATTTCCATGGCACTTTGCTTGTGGCTATAATCCCAGAGCATCTGAAGACATTCAATGACATATTTTGTTTGAATACTAAATAAATAGGTTCTGGGTATATGCTGTGAGCAACATTTGTTTCAAAACCTGGGGAGGGGCTCAGCCTGCCACACGTGCACCAGTGGAGAGAAGGAAGAATGTGCGGTCGGGAGGTGGGTTGCGTTTTCCATCTTTGGATTTTGGTGGCTTAAAGTAAATGGCTGCCCACCTCCCACATCTGTCATTTGAACTGCGGCTTGTCTGTTTAGTACTACTATAGCAGAATGCTTGAGGCTGGGTAATTTATAGAGAACAAAGGTTTTATTTCTTATAGTTCTGAAGGCTGAAAAGTCTAAGATCAAGGCGCTAGCAGGTTTGGGGGCTGATGGGGGCCTGTCTGTTTCCAAGATAGTGCCTTGAACACTAAGGGACATTATTCCTCATATGGTACAAGAACAGAAGAGCAAAGAGAGGGAGAAGGAGACAGAGGAAGAGAGAGGCAAAAAGGCCCAAACTCATCTTTTGACAAGGAACCCACTCCTGTGCTGACATTTATCCACTCTCTTTGTCCTCATGGCCTAATCATCTCTCCTTAGCCCCTCCTCCCAACATTGTCACATCAGGGATCAAGTTTCCACCTCATGCTTTTGGGGAACACATTCAAACCATAGCAAACCATGAATATAAAGTACAAGACATCCGTTTCCTAACCCAGCCCAGGATTTGGCAGTGTGCTATCAGTTGACTCTTGTACTAATGAGGCCATCAACCTCCTCGGGCTTCAGCAGACATAAGGCCTGCAATTGGCTCAAGCCACCTCCCTCCAACAGACCAAATTCCCCTACAAAATCAGCCCTTTATTAAAATGTCACAGTTCTGAACAGCCCCCTGGTGTCGTTGACTCATATAATGCTGTCCCATCCCTACAATGGAAGCCATCATTGACGAAAGCCATCATCCCTTCCTTACATACCTCTTTCCTGGATACAAATGATGCTTTTTTAAAAAAAGTAAATCAACTTTTCTCAAATTGCATTTTGCGGGATAAATCAATAGCAATGACATTCAGGCTCAGGCAGTGCTTTTGAAGATGGCACGACTCATGGGCAAGGAAGGGCAGGGTGGGGAGTAGGAAGAGGCAGCGGCTTGTGTTGGGTAGAATTCAAACTCAAGACCATGTTCTGGAAGAGGAGGGGAGAAGCAGGGGTGCATCCTCCCCAGGGAGCCCTCCAGGTAGTGGACATGTATTCTTTTAGGAACCCTGAGTCAACAACCACCACCACTCTGGACTCTTGTCTTTCCCTCCTGCTTAGTTCTCTGGGTGCCCCCTCTGAAGCGTGCCCCGTCATCACCACTGGCACGTCCTGCTCAAGCTGGTGCAGTGGCGTCCCCTAACTGGCTTTCCTAAGTCTACTCCTGCTGTAGCTTCAAAAACCCATTCTTACCGCCTCAGCCAAAGTGATCTCGCCCAAGCCTAAGGCAATCTGTTCTGCTTAAAACCCTCTAACGGCCTCACTATGGCAGGAGACCCACAGAATCCTGGCTCTTACATAGACTCTGAGCTCAACTTCTCTGCTCCCTCCCACCCTCTAGACCCGCGGTTCTCAACCTGTGGGTCTCGACCCACGGGAACTGTGTTAAAGGGCTGTGGCATTAGGAAGGTTGAGAACCACTGCTCTAGACTCTGTGGTCCTCTTGCTGTCCCCTGGCAGGCTGAGTTCATGCCTCCTGATAGCCCTTCCCCTGGTGGCTCTGTCCTCCTGGCTCAGCCTGGCTGAACTTTCCTTCCAGCTACTTCTGCCCATTCAGGTCTCAGTTCCAATGTCACCTCCTTGGGAGGCCGCCCTGACCTTGTCTCTGAGGACCTCTTGTGACTTTCTCCCATCCTTTGCGCTGTTTTCTCTGTTACACTCATTGTCTTGTTTCTTTATTTCTGCCCTTGTCTCCTGTCTCTCTTGCCTTGTGTAATGCTTTTGCCCCGGGCCCTCAAACTATACCCAGTGTAGAATAGGCACTTAAAAAATAGCTATTGAAGGGCCAAATGCTCCTTACTTCAAAATGATAAATCTTCTATTAAAGAACTGAGCACAGTATGGTCACTTATTCCCTTAATTCATTCCCTGAGCACCTGCTCACTGGAATTCCCTGTGCTGGATGCTGCAGGCTGAGATAAGAAGACACAGTCCTGCCCTTGAATAACTTTTACTATGGGGTGGAGGACTGATATACCACTGGTGGCAGGCAGAGGTTTCAGTCTAGTAAGTGCAAGAGCAGAACTGTAAACAGCAACAGCTCCTTGTAGAAGCACAGGGAGCTGGTCCTGATATCTCCCAATGGAGAATACTACTCAGAGGAGGTAGTGTTTGAGTTGGGTTTTGAAGGATGCATAGGAGATTGCTAACTGTAAAAGAGAAGGTAAGGATCTGAAACCTAGTCAAAACTAAGTTTACCAGAAGTAGAAGATGAGAATGTTAAAGAGGAGATACAAGCTCCACAGAGCTTTGCTTCTGTGATCTTTCCAGTAGGGAGGAGGAGAAGGAGGGAGAGAGCGGGTTTCATGGCTGTGTGATTCCAGTGAACAGCTAAGGTTCCTTCCAGGCAGCAGGGCAGTGGAAGCCTTGCCTCTCTGTAGACTCCTATACAAGCAGGGATATTGGGGTAGAGGGAGAAATAGTCTTTCCTCACCTTCTAGAGTTGAGGGTACTCAGCCAGGAACAGCCTGGGTTCCTTCACCCAGGAACCCATGTACTCCCCTCAGTGCAGACCCAACAAGGACCTCATGGGCCGACTTTGCTCAGCGAGCCTGACCTCAGGTGGGAGGACCTGGACACAGCTCTGGCTCTTTTATTGCCAATTAGGTGGATGTGGCCAAGTCACACAGTCCCTCTGTGGCTCAGCTCCCCATCTGTAAATGGAAAGAATATTTTCCCCACAAAGTAGTCATGCAAAATATAAAATGAGCAAATGGAAGCTTCATGTGAAGTGCCTTGGACCTGCATGAATGCTCGGTGTGTGCTAAGGCACCGGAGAAGGCTGAGAGGGAGATGAGGGTTTAAGATGAGGAAGAGTCTCGTGGAGTCAGCTCTGGTCCAGAAGGGGATATTCTGGGCAGGAAGGTCATGAGAGCTCATTTTACTCAGACTAAGGTAGGGTGGCCACTTAGCCCTTGGACAAGTCTCCTGGCCAGTTTGGCTCAGTGCTCTGTATTCAGTACCTGGCAGACAACAGGTGCTCAAGAAATGCTTGTAGAATGAATGAGTGATGTGGCCAGATGGATTGATGTGTGGTGTGGGCAGAGGGTCAGGGGATGGCGTTTAGATTCACTTCCAGTTTTGAGATTTCTGCGTCTTCGAACTTTGTATGGGTGCTGAACAACAGCATTCTCTGTGCTTTCATGAATTGACCGCAGCCAGCCTTGGCCAGCTCAACTCAGACAAATGCTAGTTCAAGGGAGAGAAGCAGAGAACATCTATTCCTTCGTGTCACCCACTTCACCTTTGGAGAAGACAATAGGGCTTTTATTTTTTCTGAAAAAAAATTCTTTTACCTGACCTTTGTGGCACCTGTACACCCCCATTTATAAGCATCAGGGCTCCAAGACAGGAGGGGAAGAGGCTCCTTTCTCTTGGACAGATCTGGCCCTTTTTTCTTTTCTTTTTTTAGTATCAGGTTTATATAAGAATGTATACAATTAGGTTCATTGTTTGTGTTTGTTAGATAAAGTTTAAGTTGCAGTTGAGTCCTTCACCCAGGAGGTATGCCGTATACCCGTACATTGCACCTGATAGGTGAGAGCTTCCCACACTCCTCCCTCTCCCCTCTTCCCCCTTCCACCTTCTTGAATTTAAATGTGCTTTTCACTCATGTGGGCATGTAGTGGTTCATCTACTAGTTTTGCATTAATATTGAGTACACCGGATGCTTGCTTTACCATTCTTGTGATACTTTACTTAGGAGGATGTTCTCCAAATCCTTAGAGTACATACAAAAGATGTCACATCTCCATCTTTCTTTATGGCTGAATAGTATTCCATGGTATACATATATCACAGTTTATTGATCCATTCATGGGCTGCTGGGCCCTTGGGTTGGTTCCTTGTCTTTGTGATTATGAATTGAGCTTATAAACATTCAAGTGCAAATATCCTTATGGCAAAATGATTTCTTTTTTTTTTTCTGGGTAGATATCTAGTAATGGGATTGCAAGATCAAATGGAAGGTCTACTTATAATTCTTTGAAGAGTCTCCACATTTCTTTCCAAAAAAGCTGCACTTTCTGCAACAGTCCCACCGGCAGTACATAAATGTTCCCTCCTCCCCTGCTGCTCCTCTTCTTTTCATTTTTCTCAAATTCCTGGATCTGTTGAAGTGGCTTCTGTCTTTCCCACAGCCAGCACTCGTGTCTAAAGAGAGAGCCTGGTCAGAGACTTTAAGTGGGGCAGAAGCCCATGGGATGAAGGAAGCAGCATTCCCTGCTCGACTGTAGAAGGCAGAGTGATTTCCAGCCAGCTTCTCCCCCCTGGGAGCCCCCATCTCCTCTGGTCCTCTCCCTGGCCACCCATACACCTTATCTGTACTTCCTCAGGCCTGAGCATATCTGACCAGGGAGAACTGTAAATTAAACTGTCAAATTGGATGGTACAAGAAAGTTGCAAGGAGATGAGAGCCAAGGTCTTCGCAGACAGCAGCAAGATGAAACTAGGTTATAAGTAAAGCACTGGGGCCCTTTGAACACTGTGTCCTTGACATCTATACACAAGCTCCCTGATTTTGGCAGCCAGCCGGAGGCCTATCTACAGATTTATTTCTTTACCTTGCCTGGAATGCAATTGTCCTTTGGATTGCACCTGCAAGTAGCCCACTCTCATGGTGTGGTCTTTTTCCTCTTGTCCAAACAGATGAGTTGTGTTATGGACTGAATGTTTACATTGCCCCCAGCTTCCTATGTGAACACCTTAATCCCCAGTGTGATGGATTCAGAAGGGAGATAATAAAGTTGAGATGAGATCGTGGTGTGAAGCGTCATGCTGAGATTCTTGTCTTTATAAGCAGCGACTGGAACCTTCTTTATTCCTGCCATATGTGGGTACAGCAAGATAGTGGCCACACACAAGCCAGCAAGGAGACCTTCACCAGATCTCTGAATCTACTAAAGCCTTGATCTTGGAATTTGTAGCCTCCAAAGCTGTGAGAAATAAATATATGATTTGACTTACCCAGTCTGGTGGTCTGATGTAGCAGCCTTCAAATGCCAGTTGAGGTGTGAGCTTCATGAGGTGGAGTCTGATTTAGCCTTGACATTCCTTGTGTCCGGCCCAGCGCTCAGCCTAGTGAGGTCACATAATGAATATTTATAAAATGAATTAATGAATGTTATGAGGCAATTGCCTGTTCCTACTGCCATCTTTGTCTCCAGATTGTTCCCGATCTTCTTTTGTTTCATGTAAACATGAATAGGTAGGCATGCATATGGCTGCAAATAAAAGAAAACCTGGCTGGTAGTGGGTGAAAGAAACCATTAATCTTTTGTTGTTTTCTCAACAAGGCAAGGGATAGTGCTTCACTATCTCAGCAAGGTCAAGAACACAAGTCTTGCTCCTCCTTCTATTTTGCTGTCCACTCAACATCCCCTGAGGTGCTTGCTGATTTTTATATAACTTCCCTTTTCCCTCTGCAGTTGTTTTGTGATGGAGAGGAGGCTTTAACACACTGCTTGTGAACTGATAGCTTCAGGACCTGCTTGTTTAGCTTTCAATATTTTCTAAAGTTTCAATTAGCTTCCAGCATTTAGAATGTGGGATATTTTATAGAAGATTCCATATATTGAATTCCCTTGAAAATTCACAAAATCTGGAAAAACTACATTGCCAAGGCCAGAAAGAGCAGGTGGAGGATGCTGCCTTTAAAGGGGGTTGTGTGTTGTCCCAGGTTCCCACCAGTCCCTACTGGTTATAGCTTCTTAGCTTCACTCATTCATGCTACCTAAAGGAAGTCTGTTAGGTATTCGAGTTTGGACACCCACTTTGAAGGATTTTTCACCCCTTTGGCCTGTAGTTCCAGGTCATCTATTAAGAAGCCCTTGCAGCTGCTTTCCCCCGGACTACACTAAGCTACATTGCCAAAGCCACAATCACGGGCTCTTCTAAATGAGTCTCTAACTCTCTCACACCTTTGATTGGCTTTTAAAAAATACTATTCAAAAAATTTGAAATAGTATCATAGTTTTTTTGTGTGCATATGAGAGAACATAAATGAAGATATGAATGTAATAGATTCAGAAAACATAGAATAATATAAAGCAATGAGAATCAATCAGGCCTGGTGCGGTGGCTCATGCCTGTCCATCCCAGCACTCTGGGCAGCTGAGGCAGGTGGATCGCTTGAGTGCATAAGTTCGAGACCGGCAAGAGTGAGACCCTGTCTACTAAAAAATAGAAAAACTGAGGCAAGAAGATTGCTTGAGCCCAAGAGTTGACAGTTGCTGTGAGCTATGACACCATGGCAGTCTACCTAGGGTGACAGAGAGAGACTCTGTTTCAAAAAAAAAAAGAGAATCAATCATTGTTTCACCACTCAGATCACCCTATTAATACTTGTGAACACATACGATTTATTGGCTGTATTGGGCACTTACTCTATATTAGGCTGTATTCTAAGTGCTTTACTTTATTCTATTCCCCAAACAACCTTTCAAGGTACGTATTATAAATATCTTCCTTTTACAAAAGATAAAACTGGAAAAGTTTGATATATTTTCTAAGGATACACATGTGATACGTGTTGAAGTCTTGGTTTAATCAAAGTGGTCCGGCTCAAGGTGCACATTCTTGGAAACAACAGCACACTTCTCAGTATGTCCACGCCTGTGTACTTCACTTGCAGTTTCCAAGTATGTCCATGCCTGTGTACTTCACTTGCAGTTTGCTGGAGGTTGCATCAACCACTCCAGGAACAGTGCAGTGAGAATTCTCCTGCTAGGTTTTCAAATAACTCACTGAAGTGCCCCCCAAAAGCCTAGGATTTGGGGGTAGTCCCACCTATTATTCTCTTTCAGTTGCTATTCCATCCTAGCTTTCTCCCAGTCAACCAGCCTCCTAGTGTGGTTGACTCGAGGGGTCAAGACATTGGCAAGGCATGCTTTTCTACTTTTGCTATTGCTTATTAGTATAATAATATAATGCTGATGTGTATGTGTGTGTTTTTCTTTTTTTAAGGATACAGAGGGTCATGGGAAAGAAGTCAAGGAAATGAATGTTTATCTCAGACATATTACACGTCTGACACTTGGCAGCCCTTATTGCTCAGGGCCCTTTGCTGATGAGCATCATGATTCTCTTTTTAAAATTTTTCTCAGGTGAGGAAAGAAAAGAGGAGCCGCATATTCAAGGGTGCACAAACAGAAGCTTCAGACTAGAATTTGAGCCCCTGTGAGGCTAACTTTAAAGATCACATTTTTTTTCTGTACTATGCTATATTGGCTAACATCACTAATAATAACCAGAAGGGTAGCCGTCATGTGACTTTGCCGGAAGAATTACGAACTATCTGATGAGCAGGCTCTGTGCCCTTTCTCACCGGCCTCACTGTGAAATACACATCATCGTGTAAGTTGATTGATTCATAGGCGCACTCTGAATCACTGGGCTGTCCTTGACAAAGCCGGTGTAAGTTGAAGTTTTGAAAGAAGAGTAACTTTGAAGTCTATTTTAGGGGAATCAATATAAAGGAGGAATCCTAATGTATGAAGAATCAATACAAAGGAGGAACGTATTGGTTTTGGTTTTGGTGGCATTTGGAATATGACTGCTCTGTCATCTTTTCTCTTGTGAAAAATCTGGTTTTCTTAGAAGGAGATGTGTTTCTGTACATAAGTGTGGACCTCATCATCTTTGACTTAAAAAAGTCCTCCCCTGGGCAGCACCTGTGGCTCAGTGAGTAGGGTGCTGGCCCCATGTACTGAGGGTGGTTTAAACCTGGCCCCGGCCGAAGTGCAACAAAAAAATAACCGTACGTTGAGGCGGGCACCTGTAGTCCCAGCTACTCAGGAGGCTGAGGCAAGAGAATCACCTAAGCCCAGGAGCTGGAGGTTGCTGTGAGCAGTGACGACACAGCACTCTACAGAGGGTGGCAAAGTGAGACTGTCTCTTCAAAAAGAAACAGAACTCCTCCCTCAATTTGCTATAGCACTGTTATAGCACCATTTATGAATCATCTGCTATTTTATTATATGTAGTTTTGAAACACATCAGGTACTAAGTAAATACGTTTTGAGAACGAATTTGGTGAGCAAATACTATATGATGGGACTGTGCTGGATGAGAGAAGATTCCGAGATGGTAGAGTCTTAAGGTCCGAAGGGAAGACAGGTGCATAAACAGGCATTATATAATAGTGTGAGCAATGTCACTGAAGAAATATCCTTTATATATCATCCGTTAAAACTGCTTAAAATTAGCTCCAATTTTAAGCCATGTTTTAATGTAAGGGCTGGATATACAGGGGAGGAAAAAGAAATAAGATGTATGGTTTGCTCCTTCGGGCTTATGGCTTCTCCAGGCACATCTGTGCAGGACGCAGCTTACCTCGGTGTCCAAGTGCACGGGGTCCGGTCCTATTCTGCCTGGGTTCAAATCCTCCCTCTGTTAGCTCTATGACCTTGGGAAAGTTATTTAACATTTCTGTGCCTTAGTTTGTTATAGATCTAAGAATGGTATACTACCTACCTCATTGAGTTGTTATGAAGGCCAGATGAACACACTTGCATTAATGCTCTCTCATAGAAAAAGCAGAATGACATTTGTTAATGAAGCAAAAAGAATGGTATGAGGGGGGGCGGCACCCGTGTCTCAAAGGAGTAGGGCGCCAGCCCCATATACCGGAGGTGGTGGGTTCAAACCCAGACCCGGCCAAACACTGCAAAAAGAAAGAATGGTATAAGGAACCTGAGTTGTCCTAACGTTGGTCAACTCCACATTCCACCTCTACTATTAACTTCATATCTTTTTGTTGGTTTCTTTGGTTGTTTTTTTTTTTTTTTGAGGCAGAGTCTCACTCAGTTGCCCTGGGTAGAGTGCTGTGGCATCATCATAGCTCACAGTGACTCAAACTCTTGAGCTCAAGTGATCCTCTTGCCTCAGCCTCTCTAGTAGCTGGAACTATAGGTGTCTGTCACCACACCTGGCTACTTTTTCTATTTCTTAGTAGTGATGGGGTCTTGCTCTTGCTCAAGAGCTGATCTCAAGTACCTGAGCTGAAGCAATCATCCCACCTCAGCCTCCTGAGTGCTAGAATTTCAGGTGTCAGCCACCACACCCAGCTGTACTATTATCTTTAAATTGAAACATTTTTTAACTTCGATGCTTGCCTGTGTACTACCAACACAACAAATAAGCCTCTTATTGCCAGATGAGATACATTACCATAGATCTAATGCACAAGATGCTGCCTTTGTGAAGCCCTCTTTAGTCCTTAGGCAAGATCAGCCAAACTCTACTAAGTGCTAACCAGGATGCTTAAAGTTCAAGCCTCACTCCTGGCCAGGTGGCCAGCCTGTGGCTGATCCTTGGGTCTGCTCCACTCCTGTAAGCCCAGGCCTAGATAGATTGAGGGGCCGAAAAAAATCCACGTGTTGATACCTGAGAAGATCTCAGAGAAGCACTTTGTACCAAGTAGTCAATGACTGTCAGGTATTATGATAGGTGCATCCATGTGCCCACACGTCCTTTAAGAGACCATACACAGAATGGATGCTTATCAGATACAGAACTAGGCCCCCTGAGCTTGAGGAGGCTCTGGAATAAGCACTGGGCAGAGTGAGGGATGGTGTCTGGGGCAGGTGGGGATCGAAGGTCTCTGTTGTGAATCTGTTTCTCCCTCTCCATGTTTATCTGGTAGGCAGGAGAGGAACAGAAACTCACACATTCTGGTCAAGGGGTCCGGAGTGGGGACCCAATTTGAAGGTGTTGCAGCAGAAGAGAGGAAGTGAGTAACTTTTATCTTGGGGGCCTGGAGGAAGTCACGTTTCTGTTTATTTCAAAGGGTTTAGAAAAAGGATTACCAGGCAAACAGTGGTAAAAATTCATTCTAGGCTGAGAGGCAGCATAGAAAAACAAAGATATCTATGGCCATAAAATAGTTGGCTAATTTTCGCATTTTGACTGTATTTGAATCTATCCAGGAGAGTTTCAAGAGAAGAAGATAGAGAGGTAAGTAGGGAACCAGTCATTAAGGTCCTTGGGGGTCCCCAGGCACTTCTGTATATTCAAAAGGTTGAAAGACATGAAGTGCCCCGCTGAACTCCTACTGCTGAGAGCATTCTGAAAAAATTATTTTCCAATAGATTTTTAAAAATACTTCTACAATAACTAGCTTGAAAAAACAATCTGGCATTTAAAGACACAAATGTTTCTGAAATATTCCACCATGGCAAAGTATCTGAAAATGTTTCTTAATTGTTAGGGGGGGAAAAAAAACCAACCTGTATCTGTAAGTGCTTGGAACAAGTTTTTTAAAATACCACCCTTAAACAGACCATCTTTCCGGCCCCAAGTGGCTAAGGAAGGTGGCACTAAGTGGTTTAAGAGAGATGCTGTTGTTTTTCTCCCTCTCATATAGCACGCCTCCACTTCGGTGCATAATTTAATTTTTTTGCTGGGTAAGTGCCCTAAAAGGTTGCTATAGATGTATATCTCAACGTGTGGAAGGGTATCAGATGATCAGCCAAGCTGCCTCTATGCAGCCAGCCTGCCAAAGCCTTCTGAAAATCACTTTGCCAAAATGTGACTTAATCCGCCCAATTTGAATGAGCTCCATGCACATTTACCAGAGCCATGACCTCTCCATCTGCCTCAAGCAAATACACGGCCCCGAGCAGCTTCCTGTGGAAAGCAAAAACTTCACACAGGGGATGGGAAGAGAGAGGCAGGCCATGCTCACTTCACAATGAAGGCAAAGTGGGACTTTACTGAATTTCATTCTGGTCCCTGGGCAGTGTGCCACTCTGTAGCCATACGCACTCCAAGAAGCCCTCCCTACCCTGGCACTAGTTTTTAATGTTCATGAACTTGCCCTTCCTTAAAAGCACATACTAGATTGTAGTGTGCAATTTAGCTCTTGGGTATCAGCTGTCTTGAAGTTCTAATTGTCATTGTCATCATCACCTCTTTTGTAGGAACAGTCGTACAGGAATCCTGTAATTCAGGGATCTAGAAGGGCTTATAGCTCCAGAAAATGACAAGATCGCTCATGCCCCTGGGACTCCACTACTGCTCCACTAGTTGGAGTGTTCCTGCTGCTTTGAATACCTGTTCCCTCCCCTTGTTACTAGTCTGTATGAGTCTGCTTGGGGTGCTGTAACAAAATACCATAGATATGGCGACTTACAGTGGCCATGTCAATCACCTTTTTGCCATTTCTTCACTTGATCTCTTGAGGACCCCACCTTTATACTTCATCTAACTCCTCTTACTTCCCAAAGATCCCATCTCCAAATACCAAAGGGTTAAGCCTTCAACATATAACTTTTGGAGTGATCCACAGCAGTCCACGTCATAGACCAACTCTTTCAGGTCCTTCAAAACTAGATTCAGATGTCAGTTCTTCCAGAAAGCCCTTCTCAATCTCCTCCACATGGATGGAGTTTTCTCTCTGCCAATTCTTCCCATCGTAGGA
This sequence comes from Arctocebus calabarensis, assembly GCA_963573935.1. Taxonomy (NCBI): domain Eukaryota; kingdom Metazoa; phylum Chordata; class Mammalia; order Primates; family Lorisidae; genus Arctocebus; species Arctocebus calabarensis. Next base: position 13,195 of record CAUYON010097978.1, on the reverse strand, counting down.
CAAACAGTTCCACCACTGACCATCTGTCTTTCTCCTGCATCGGACTGTGAATCACTGGAGGATAGGAGCCTGTCCTTTGTCTCTGTTCCTGGTACGCACAGTACGTACTCACTGGTCAATAAATGACTTAATGGAAGTAGGACCATTACTTGTAGAAGAAATGCATAATAGATGAGATTATTTTCCACCCCTTAAAAGGTTGTTTCCAGAACAGACCGTGAAAGCCGAGTTATGCTCCAGATTCCATGAGAGCAGTTTTTGTCAGGGCTTCTTAGTCGCCAACCTCCTAACTTGGGTATGGAAAATTGCCCTTAGACCCACCAGAACCATGGAATAATTCAGCGGGGCCTCAGCTTTTCCGCCAACATCTTCAATTCAGTCTTTGTTTGATCACTTTAAAAAAAATTAACATATTTCATAGATTCAAATATTCATATATGTAAGTCAAAACATATTTTTGAATTCAGGAAAGCAGATGGTGGAGGCAGACACCCTACAAGTGCCTGTCCATGGGGCACGATGGGACAATCCTTCTATTCATCCGTCTCCTACAATTTGCAGCCTCGAGTCTTTTCTTTCTTCCTTTAATGATCTGACACCTGCAGGCAATGTGGATGCTTCTGGCTGATGGGGCGACACTCGCACTCACTGAGGTGGGAACGGAAACCATTTGGACAAAGTGGCATGTTCTGTTCACCACTGTGTTCTGTCATATTGTAGCCACTCAGGAAAAATCTGTTGAGAGCGTAAATGCCTAACCATTCCCCCCTCTACATTTTTTTTCCTTAATAGAATTTTGTGTCTCTCCTTCCCCCCCAAATATTAAGGTTTTTCTAGGAATCCCTGTTAGGTGACACCGAAATACAAAGGGGCAGTTCAAGCTGGTGGCTGAACCATATTTTTTTAGGCCTGGAAGCAGTTTTCTTTGTGGACGGCACAAGTGGGAATGTTCCGCCTCCTCCCTTCAGAGCTGTCTCCTTGTTCTCCAGTTCTATGCTGGAGACCAGGGTCCTGAATTTCTGGGGCCCTATGTAGTTTTAGATTCTCCCAGATGTGCTCTCTGCACCTTCACTGCACCGCATAGTTCCAAGGGGTCCCCCAAGAGTAGTTCATGGAATTCCCACAGTATCAGCCCCAGCCCCCATGAGCACGCTCCAGCCCCCCAAGGCCTTTACTGTCCTTCCAGGATCCTAGGGAATTAGAGGCCGTGATGCTCAGTGTCTCCTTTGATGGCTCTTTCTGGCCCACCAAATGCCTTCCGTGCCTCTTGCTCTGTGTCAGAACGTGTGTGTGTGTGACTGCAAGTTCTCCATGGGCTATGGCAGTGGTCGTCAACCTGGTTATATGTCAGCATCACCTGCGAGCGCTCACAAAGTACCATGATACCTGGACTCCTGCTCAGGCCAATTAAATCAGAATCACTGAAGGAGGAGATGAAGAAGTAATCGTTGACATTTTTTTTTTCTTTCCCTATACAACATTTGGCCCTTGGTCCAGCAAGGAGCATCACTTGGAAGCTTGTGAGAAATGCAAATTCATGGATCCCAGCCCAGATCTGCTGATTAAGAGTCAGGAGTAGAGGAGAAGGTGGGGACCACAGGGCTCTGGGCTAAGCTTGTGGGATACCGCAGCCTGCGCTGTTCCATGCCCCCTCTGCACTTGGAACTTCAGGCAGAGTGCCAAGCTTCCTAATCACGAGCCAGGGAGTGGGTTTCCTGCCACTGACTGTTCTGTCTTATTCCCTATCGGTCCTTGGTTCCTTTCTTGCAGCCTCTGCTTCCACGGTCAGCTGTTGAATGCTTGCTGAATCAAGTTTCTGTTCCACCATACAATAATGGTTAATTCACATCTGCTAAACTGCTTTTTAAAATTAGTTGCATATTAAGTAATGCTCCCTGAGACCTCATTACCTCCCTGACCCCCAGCTCCCAAAGGGAGAACAATGGGCAGTCTAGTTTCCCACCTGAATATGGAAAAATAAGGAGCAAAACCAGTGGCATCATTTTTGGTGCATTATTGGTGTACACTTGGAGAGCCCTTTCTTCCGTTCCCAAGGAAAGAGACTCCAACCTCAGTTGGGATCAGCTGAATCTCTCAAGGATGGTTTACAGAAAAGTTTGGATTTCTTCATTTTAGCTTCTTCATTAAGTGGGCTTTCTGGAGCTTCTGCAGCTCCAGAATATGGGGATCTTAGTGGGGAGACAGTGACATAGGGCTAGCAGCTCTCCCAGGAAAGAGCTGTCCTCCCCACACCTGCCCGTCTTCTGCAGACTTGCTTGCACACGGCAAGCACATGTCTCTTGGCATTGTGGTAGCAGCCTCCAGGTGACTTGACCTTATTTCTGCGTTGGGGATTGAAATCCCTATGGGGCAGGTACCCGATGTGTCAGGATCTTTAAGAATCTTGGACAACATGGCTCTAATGATAAAGGATTTGCATGTTTATTTACAGTATGTTTAGTTGGGTGATAGAAAAGGAGCTTCTTTATTTCTCCAGTACTGTTCTGATTGCCCATGTAAGTCTCTGCCCCATCAGACACCTCCTAGGCAGTACTCGAAAGTCTAGCGTTTTCTCCAGGTATGGTGGCTCAAACCTGTAATCCCAGCACTCTGGGAGGCCGAGGAGGGAGCATTCCTTGAGCTCAGGAGTTCAAGACCAACCTGAGCAAAAGAAAGACCCCATCTCTACTAAAAACAGAAAAATTAGGTGGGCATCAGAGTGGGCACCTGTAGTACCAGCTAGCTGGGAGGCTGAGGCAGGAGGGTCACTTGAACCCAAGAGTTTAAAGTTGCTGTGTGGTAGGCTGACACTACTGCACTCTAGCCTGGATAATAGAGTGAGACTCTGTCTCAAAAAAAAAAAAAAAAAAGAGAGAGAGAGAAGAAGAAGAAAAACGAAAAAAAGAAAGAAAAATGAAAAAAAAAGATACAGTGTTTTAAACGTATTCTTTAGATTTTATAATTAATTAATTTTTAGAGTGCTTCCCTTTCATTTCTGTGCATGTGTGGACCTATTTGAAAGAGAGAGATTATTTCACATGGTGGGAAGGAGGGAAACAGGGTCTTTGCATTCCTCTTAAATCCTTGGGTTCTTTATTGGCAAACTGTTGCAGAACAGCTGATCAGAGTATCTCCATGGATGTGCAGACCCCTGAAACACTTTTCCTCTGATGCCATCTGTCTTGTGTTTTTAATAAACATTTCATCTTAGAACAGTTTTGATGTACAGAATTCTTACAAAGACAGCACTGAAATTCCCATATATTGCATACTGTTTGATTATTAGTATCTCACACTAGTACAGCACATGGGCCACAATTAATAGCTCAATACTGATACATCATTATTTACTAAAGTCCACATTTGACTCAAATTTCAAAGTTTTTCCCATTTGTGTTTTGGAATTCCATCCAGGACATCCTATTACATTTAGTGATCCTTAGGTATCTCCTTAGGTACCTGCTCCCTATGGCACTTCTTCCTACTCTTGTTTTTGCTGGCTCTGACAGTTAGGAGTCCCAGGAGGCTATTTTGCAGAATGTTCCTCAATCGGGATTTACCTGATGTTTTGCTCATGATGAGACTGGGGTTTTGGGTTTCGGGGAAGGTGCCATTTATTATCAAGTAACATCAAAGGCACAGAATCAGTATGGCTGATCACAGTTGACATTGACCTTGCTCACTTGACTTAGTGTAATGTTTGTCAGGTTTCTTCAAGGTGAAGTTGCCCCCTACTTTTCATATTGGACTCAGAATGACATACAGAAGTCATTCTGTACAGCCCACACTTAAGAAGCAGGGGGTTATACTTCACCTTCTTGAGGGTGGAATATTCACAAATATTATTTGGGATTCTCCTGTACAAGGGATTTGTCTTTTCTCCTCCATTTATTTATTCATCCAATCATTTGTTATGTCAGTATGAACTCATGAATGTTTATTTGATAATACGGATTATAATCCATTATTATAAATGTTGCTCAAGTCAATCCAGCTTTGACCATTGGGAGCTCCTTCATTTAGTTGTTGTATCCCTTAGAACACACCCCATCATCTTGAGTTGGGTTTTTGCTTTTGTTTATTTGGTTCTGATTTTTATGGGTCGGTCCTGGTTCTGTACTCACTGTGCTCCTTGGGCTTCTGCTGCTCTGTCATTTCCCCTGCACTCTTCCTGGACTAGACAGGTGTTAATGTCCCTTGGCCACATGGGCAGCCTGTGGGGGCCCAGAGCTCTCCTTCCATTTCCTCCATCTGTGTATACCCCCATCTCAGTTGGCACCGTTGTCTCTGTGTCTCTTGAGTATGACACTGAGCTGAAGCCTGGAATTTGGGGCGGCTAACGCATCTCCCACCACATTTTTCTTCCACTCTTTACCAAAGGAGATATATGCATTTGTTTTCTCACCTCCCACAGAGTCCTCGTCTTACTCGTCTCTGTCTTCACCACTCTACTGAAATATCTCGTGAGCAGGTCTCCAAAGATCTGCATGTTGCTGTATCCAGTGAACATTCTCCACATTTATATAGCTGGATCTGGCAGCAGCTTCCAGCATTGCGGACAAGACCATGCCCCTTCTTTTGGCTCCTGGGGACACACTCTCACCTGCCTGGCAGCTCCGTCTCTGTCCTCTTTGCTCTACACTCTCCCCTACCTTAGACTTGAAATGTCAGAGCTCTTCAAGGAGCAATGCTAGATCTTGTCATCTCACTACGGTCTTCCTAGGCAACCTCGAAAACGATGGTGTCACCATTATTTGAAGCAAGGCAAAGGAAAAAGAGAACAATGGCATCATGTTAAAACATGAGAAATAAACTGTAGAACCTTTTAATTCCAAACTGGCTCCACCGATACCAACGGCAAATAGAATTTATTATGAGTATAATTTTTGCTCCTGTAATTTTGCATCCATTTCTCCCTCCTTTGGTAACAGCGTGTTCTTCGGGGAACCACCTGTTGCCCACTCTCTAGCCATGAGGCCCTGCAGGTGTCCTCAGCCCATGCTCAAATCTGACCCATCAGATCAAATGAAGAGTCTGAGATCAGGTTTCTGAAGCAGTTGAAGATTGTGAGGTAGCCTTGGAGGTGTGCCGGAACATTGAGGGGGGAAAGAAGGCCTCTTCTTGCTAGAGCTGTACGTTCATAGCAATAACATTGAGCTCTCTGGGAACCTGCTTGACACCATCACAGACAAGCTCAGGAGAGCCTGAAGCCCGCAGAGCAGAAGGCAGAACCAAAGATGGAGAAAAGCGTCTGACTGTTCTCCTGGAGTGCCTCGACTGTTATGTACACAGGCCAATAAATTCCCTTTCTTCTTCTTTTTTTTTGCTAGTTTGGGTTTTAAGCTCAGTTCCCTTGGCTTTTAAATAGAAGAGGTTCTGCCTAATTCCCACTATGAACTGGTGAGGCTGAACATGCAGTGTGAAGGTAGAACTGTAGCTCCATACAGGCGCGATCACAGGTGGCATTGATGAGGAAGAAAGCCGAGAGTTGGCCTCAACGAGTTGACAGTCCAGTCCTGACAGATTGCAGCCCTGGTTCAAGTCAGTGATTCTAGAGGAAAGATCAGGAGGGTTAGAATGGAAGAACAAACATGGGTATGTTCTACCCCGGTTTATAATAAGGAGGGCCCTGGACTGTATTAACACGCTGAACTGAACTTTAATTTCATCAAGTTGCAGAAAAAATACCAATTAGAGGATTTATGGACAGCCGAGAAAAACAAATCGCTTGGAGCTAACATAGATTGACAAACTCAGGGCTTTGCTTTTAAAAGCAAGGTTGTGCAACTGGCAGATAATCAGTTGCCTAAGATGTAATAATAGCTATAATAATGATAATGGTGATAATGACACTTCACGAGGACAGTTTCTCTATTCACCTTACTCGTAGCTCCATCCCTGTACCTGGGACAGTGGCTAACACACAATAGGTGATCAATACATAGTTCTTGAATAAATTAATAACAACAACTCATGTTTATTTAACGATGCAGGCCAAAGACATGAAAATAAAATTTATTAAAATTATAGATAATGATCATAATAATAGCACTTATGGAGCAAACTGTGTGCCAGGCACCATTCTAAAGTATTTTACATATATTACATCTATTAATCTCATTAAATGGGCTGAATTATGTCTACTTCCAAAAATCAATATGCTGTAGCCTGAACTGCCACTATCTTAAAATGTAAGTGCATTTGGAGGTACAGCCTTGAAAGCGGTGATGAAGTTAAAATGAAGCCAATAAGGGTAGGTCCTCCTGACATCTGACATCTTGCTCAGGCTGGGCATGAACGGATGGAACGGGTGTCCGTCGTAGAAGATGGGATTGGGACACAGACACACACAGAGGGAAGGCCATGTGGGGACACGGGGAGGTCATGGTCATCCATGGGCCAGAGAAAGAGACCTCAGAAGAAACTGATTTTGCTGACACCATTATAGACTTCTAGCCTTCAGAATTAAGTTACCTAGTCAGCAGTACCATGCTTGGGAAACCCTAGCAAGTGAATACCTTAACCCTTGGCGCAACGGGTAGTCCCGCCCCAGGGTTAACACTCCTAAGCACTGCGTACACCAAGTTACACGTGATGCGAGGTAACGTTTGTGGAGCAGTCAACCAATAGCTGCCCAGTGGCAAGGTGGCTGCCTAAAACATGAACCATTCTGTTGTGCCTCCCATCTTTTCAAATTTCCTTTGGCATTTGGCACCCATGTTTTTTACTTACCCTTTTGTGACTTGCTACCTATGGATCTGGGCTCCGGTGCAGGGTGCCTGCCCTTGGTCTGCAGTACTTGGTGTTCCACAAGAGACCCATAGGTTGTGAACTGAGATCTCATAGAATCCCCTGGGATCTACTGTCCTTTCTCATTCTGTGCAATCACTTGGCCAACTACATACCAGAGGGGTGTAAGGCAAAGATCATTTATTCACTCTACAAACTGATTTGCTGGGTTCTTACTACATATTAGACTGAATATCATTGAAGAAATGAATTAGCTGGTACGGGCTGCTGGGTCAGCTATGCTGTGCACTCTGCCATCCTTTTGCTGTGAAATGAAGGCACCATCAATATGTTCTACAAGGTTGCTGTGAAGACCGGCAAATAACAAGTTATATGCCAGGTGGTCCCATACAGGTGAGATCAGGTGTGACTGACATGGCCAATGTGACTAAGACGGCCTTAACTTTCCTCTCAGCTTGACTCAGTCTTCCTGACTGTAGATCCTTCCTTTTCCTTTTTTAGAGCATATACTGTAGAAAAAATTATAATTGCAAATTCTTTCTCTGCCCCTTTGTGATGTAAATCTTTTCAAAAGCCTCTTGCCAGTTTATAAACAAAAATGTCTTTCTCAAGGACCTAGGGGCTGTGCCTTGAAATGTCATGGGAATTGCCTAGCAGGGTGGCTTATGCACTCTGGGAGGCTAAGTCAGCTGGATCACTTGAGCTCAGGAGTTCATGCCCAGCCTGAGCAAGAGCGAGACCCCCCTCTCTAAAAAACAGCCAGGTGTTGTGGCAGGTGCCTATAGTACCAGCTACTTGGGGAGCTGAGGCAGGAGGATCCTAAGCCCAGGAGTTTGAAGATGCTGTGAGCAATGATGCCGCAGCACTCTGGCACTCTACCCAGGGTGACAAAGTGAAACTCTGTCTCAAAAAAAAAGAAAAAATAATAATAATAAAGAAAAGCAAAAAGAAAAAAAGAAAAGAAATGTCATTGAGATGGAAGATAGCACCCCTCAATCTAAGTCTCTGTGGGAGGGTGGGAGCCTGACTCCCAGCCTGCACCTTGTTCCAAGTTGTAAAACCACTTCCTGTTAAGAAGATGGGAGAAAGCTTACTTCTTTTGGGGGTAAGGCCCATGGGCAAGCACAAAGTGATCTGTGATCCCACCCACCCTGGCTCTTAAAAACCCTTCCACCCTTTGTGTCGATTCAGCTGAGCACAGCTGAGGTCTAGCCTCTCTCCTGTATCACAATAGCCTTGAGCAAAGCCTTCCTCACCTGCTTAACTTCACTCAATGCAACTTTGCTTTGACACCAGGCATACAGTAAGAACTCCATAAATGCTATATATTGAGCATGTTAATATGTTGCACTTTCCAACCTCAAGAACCTCACAAAGTAGTGGGGCGAACCAAGTGTGCAGGGGTCAAAGGGGTGCCTGCAGATCTATTAAGGTCATCAATGGTGGCTCATTGTCTCCGGTTTCCCCTTTGTTATGCCCAGAGATGAGTGAGAAGAGATTGTTGCACGCCACGACTGGCACATAAAAAGTGATCTACAGTCATGTGGCAAGATTTCAGCAGAGGCTGAATGATGAACTGGGGCCTTATCAGACAGTGACATTTCACCAAAGAGGGACCGTTACTGGAAGAAGAGGGTCCAGCTGCCTGTCACTCTCAGCCAATATGCAGAGACAGGGACAGGTTCACCAAACCTTATTTATCAAAAGGCCAATGATTCTGGAGAACAGTGAGAGTAGCCTCTCCAAAACTGTTCTGTTCTTCCATTTCCAAAATCAGGGTTTTATGCAGAAAGGTTCAAAGTAAAGACAACACTAACTCTTATTTTCAATAAGAATCAGCACAACTCAGTGACAATCTATTATAATATCTCTAATTTAAAATTTAATTTCCTCGTATTAGCTCATTTGCTGCCTTCATATTAGAATAGAGGACATTGGATTCTTTCTTCTCCATTCTTATGGTGCTTTACCAAGAAGGATGTGTTCCACCTCCATTCAGGTTAATACAAAAGATGTAAAGTCTCCATCTTTGTTAGTGGCTGAGTAGTATTCCATGGTGTACATATACCACAGCTTGTTAATCCATTCCTGGGTTGGTGGGCACAGGCTGTTTGCACAATTTGGCGATTGTAAATTGAGCTGCATGTGATAAACAGTCTAGTGCCAATGTCCTTATGAATAAAGGATTTTTCTTCTGGGTAGATGTCTAGTAATGGGATTACAGGATCAGATGGGAGGTCTAATTTGAGTTCTTCGAGGATTCGCCACACTTCCTTCCAAAGAGGATGTATTTGTTTGTAGTCCCACCAGCAGTATAAAAGTGCTTGCTTCTCTCCACTTCCATGCCAGCATCTGCAGTTTTGAGACTTTGTGATATGGGTCATTCTCACTGGGGTTAGGTGATATCTCAGGGTGGTTTTGATTTGCATTTCTCTGATGATTAGAGATAATAAGCATTTTTTCCTACGTTTGCTAGCCATTGTCTGTCTTTAGAGAAGGTTCTATTCATCTCTCTTGCCCAATGATATATGGGATTGTTGGATCATTTTGTTGTTGTTGTTGATTAATTCGAGTTCTCCATAGATCCTAGTTATCAAGCTTTTGTCCAATTCCTAATAAGCAATTATATTTTTCCATTCTGAAGGTTGTCTTTTTGCTTTGGTTGTTTCCTTAGCTGTACAGAAACTTTTCAGTTTAATTAAGTCCCATTTTTAAATTTTTGCTGTTGCAATTGCCATGACGGAAGTCTTCTTCATAAAGTCTCCCCCAGGCTATATCTTCAAGGGTTTTCCCCATACTTTCTTTGAGAATTTTCATTGTTTCATGCCACCTTAAACAAGGTGGAGGGTAGGAGAGTGAGTAAGTGGGGAGAGGAGAGGAGGGAGGGGGGTCACGGTGCAGGGCATATTTCTTGGGGGCAGGACACAATTATAAGAGGGACTTTAACAAATGCAATCAGTGTAACCTACTTCTTTGTACCCTCAATAAAAAAAAAAGGAAAAGAGTCAACTATGGGGCATTTTGGGAGACAGGGTATCGTTTCAGCAGGTGTGGCTCAGTGTGCAGAATTAGGTCTGGGGAGTAAAAGGGGATGAAGCAGGACGTGTAGATGAAAGCATGATTGGCGAGAACATTTTATGGCAGGTCACAGTCCTGCAGCTGAGCAGTGGGCCTGCCCCGCAGGAGGTCTGCCAGTGGTAAAGGGTTTGATTTAGAGAGATCAATTCTGAGAGCATGTAGGTCAGATAAGGGCAGGAGGATTAGCTGGGGGGGGGTGTTGGAATTGTTCTGATAAATGATGACGAGGGACTTAAGAGTGGCTGTGGAGGTGGAGAGGTGGGGCAGGGGTTGGGGGGATGTGAGAAATATATAAAGACGGGCTGGGTGGAAGGTGGAGAAGGTCAAACAAGGCTGGAAAATGGGGTAGGAAATGGGCTGGGAAAAGTGTGACATGAACCAGAACTGGGAACACAGGGGCTGTGTTGGAGATGGGAGGGGGAGTGAGGGAGAGGATGGGTGTAGTTTTGGGCTTTCTGCCTCTGTGAGCCTTGTGCTGTGTCAAGATGGAGGTAACAAGTAGGCCTTTCAATCTCAGTCCATAGCCCAAGAGAAAGTCTGGAGATCAAGGCTAGGGATCGTTGGGTGTTCAGGTGACTGCTGAAATTGCATGTGTAATTGAGATTGTCAAAGGGAGTATGAAAATGATGAAAAGAAGCTAAGGCTAGGGCCCCAGTGGACACCGAGAATCTAAGTTTTATGAGCCCACGTCCCCATAATTGGAAGCATTGCTAGGGACGACTCTTCTGAAAGAAGTGGATCAACTTAATTGTGACCGAAGGAGATCGTATCCTTTAGGGAGCCCTGTCAGACTTGAGCTCCCTGAGGTCAGCCGCACATCTACCCCACATCTGCTCCAGTGCCTGGCACAGTGCTTGGCACATGGAAATCCCTCCTTCTGTTTGTGTTACGAATGAATGAAAGTTCATTGTTGATGAACTAAGGAAGAGTTGAGACCTATCCTCAAAGTCTGAAGGGCTGAGCGCAGTGCTGCAAGAGGCTTTGCCAGCTACAAAGTTTTCACTCCTATTGTGGCTACTGCAAAGAAGTTCATTGTAGTCATCCCATTAAAGAAAAACCTTCTCAGTAATGAAAATTAAGGACTGAATGATGAGTCTTGAGCTCAATGTCCTTCTGGGGTGCTCCAGAAGGGATTCTAAGGATTTGAGGTAAGCCGCTCTGGGATCCTTTCTGTTCTGAATTGAGCAATGGTTTGCAGGATTAATAGAAAAGATCTGTTTGTTGGAATAAAGTTAATCAGCATTCAAATACCAAGGTGGTTGACTTTTTAGCCATGTGATCTTGGGAAATGATTCATTTGTTCTGAGGTTTGGGTTATTCATTAATAACATGGGCTTATAATGACTTTTATAAAGGTAAGCATTAGGTTTTTCTCCTTCCCACAGAAAAGCTCAGATACTGAGAGAGGATGCCTGGAAAAAGTAAGGTCTAGGAGAACAGAGGTCTTCTCAAGGAGACCCCAAGGATACACCTGTGAGGTCCTCCCTGTGATGACTCAGCTCTTAAAGGAATTTATAGAAATTTAACTTTCTAGGACCTGGAAACTAACACTTGCTTCTGCTTCTGTAAAACCCAGAGCCAGCGTCTCCAGCTTGATTCAAACTGACCACTGAGAATGGTACCCATGGGCCAGAACTTTTTGACTAGGGATAAAAAGGAGAAGACTGAGCCAGTCAGGGAGCACGGCCATTTTGAATTCTTCTGTGCCAATGCTCCGCCAGCTGAAATAAAGCCCTTCCTCTTTTAAACATGGAATTTGGGTGTTCGTTCTCTCCATTGGGCCTCGTCTTCCTGCAGCAATACTACTGACTTGAATGAAATAGAAATGCATTTGTTTATTTCTCCCATGAATGGAGTCAGAGGTAGGGCACTCAGGGTTACCTTCCTGCCCCACAATTCTCCTGTTAACCCCATGGTTCAAGCTCCTTTTGAGTCTGCTCATTCCCCTGCCATCAAGCCTACATTCTGGGCTGTGGGGACCCTGGAGCTAGGGCCAGGGGAAAGTAAATATAGGTCTGTCTCCCTGCCGGATCAGTTCCCAATGGCCTGATTGGCCACAGCTTAGTCTCATGGTCACAACTGACTGCCAGGGAGGTGAGGTTGGGAACTGTTCTCTTTGCTCCTCCTCCTCATGTAATTAGGATTCCCTAAGTAAGACGATAGAGTGGATGACCTGGCACAATTGCCAATGCTGCTTCTCCCTCAGGAGATTCCACGTGAGTGGAAGAGATAATACGTGTCAAATGCCTGAGCAGAGTAGATGCTCATTAAATTGTCATTATATTCTTATTTTACAGTAATTTGTGAGGAGATGAAACTTCAGTGCAGCATTAGGGAAGGAGTAGATCAGACCAGAGTCTTTCCAAGAGGACTTTCTATAGATAAGATTTAAAAGAATTTTAACTCCATTCATTGCCAACAATAGGAAATTGTCATCTCCACTGGTTGAGGTTATACACCAGCCCTTGTGCTTAGCTATTGCTTGATCTTTGGCATCTCATTGAATTCTCTGCATTATGAGATAAATGCTATATTTTGCCCTATTTTGTGAAGGAAGAAATGAGACTTTGAACAGTTTACTGACTTGCCTGTGGTCAGGTTAACTATTAAATGTTCAATCCAGTATTCACATGTGTTTTTATAGTAGTCCCTGTTTACTGGAGGGAACTCCATTTGAAGACCCCCAGTGGATGGTTGAAACCATGAGTAGCACCAAACCTTACCCTTACTGTGCTGTTTTTTTTCTATATGTACATGAGGTTGGCAAAGTTTAATTTATAAATTAATCACAGTAAGAGATGAGCATCAATAACTAATAATGAAGCTATTATTAGTAAAAGTAAACACTAAGTAAAATAAGGGTCACTTGAACACAAGCATGGTGAAAACTCCACAATCAACCCAATCATTTAAGTGGCAGGAGACACAGCTGGTGTGGAGACACTGGACACAGGGAGGGTTCATGTCTGGACAGGGATGAGCAGACGGCATGAGTGTCATTACACTACTGCAATTTCAAGGTGAAACATTGTTCATTTTTGAAATTTTTTTAATTAAATCATAAATGTGTACATTGGTGCAATCATGGGGCACAATGTGCTGACTTCATATACAATCTGAAATATTTTCATTGAACTATTTAACATAGCCTTCATGGCCTTTTAATCACTATATGAAGACATTTATATTCTACATTTAGTAATTTTTACTTGTACCCTTGTAAGATGCACCATAAGTGTGATCCCACCGTGCAAACAGGTAGTCCCATCAGAGGGGGAAGGGAGACAGTAACACTCAAGCTTGTTGCTTACATTCAGTCTGCTCTGCAATCTCATTTTGGTTGCTCTCACTGCAGATAATCCTGCTT
>CAUYON010097977.1:0-11853 GCA_963573935.1 Arctocebus calabarensis | reverse complement strand
GGTACATGTTGGCTCTATTAGTATAGATATAAATGTCTTAACACAATAACTAAGTAAATGGAATGAGGTACATATTAGCCAGTGTGATATAAGCATTCCTAATTCTATATGAAATCAGCACATTGTACCCCATAAATGCATGAAAAAAGTTACTACATGTAACCAAAAACATTTGTACTCTGTAATATTTTGAAACAAAAATAGAAGAAAAATAAATAAATAAATACATGCTGCTGACAGCAATGATTAACTGGTAGATATCTTTTGTTATCAAACCTCACTACAGGTAAAAATATTCCCCCAGCTCATTTTCAGTCTTCCCTGGCTTTGAATAACCTCACCTGATCACCACAGACCCTCTACTATGCTTCATAACCTAAATGCCGCAATTGTTACTACTTCCTGAAGCAGGTCGTAACACTGCATATTCCAGAACTACAAAATGGGGTGTCAGGATCCACCAGATGTTTGACAAGATGTTTTTAATCCTAAAGAAATTACCAATTTACAGAAAATGCTATAAACGACTCTTGTACTCACAGATTGTCCTACCAGATATCTGACTCCCTCAAGAGCACCAGAAGGAAAGCTTGCTGCTGCTTCTCTTTGATTCTCTTCCCTCTTCCTACACAGACTTAACGAAGACATCTGCCTGACAGTACTCAGCTTGTCAAATTAGACAAGAAACAACAAATCTTCCTTGTCATCTGTCAAAAAAAGAAAGCACCAATGTCAGAAATATATAGGCTTTATCTTGCCCTTGGCTCATTCCTTGCTCATTATGAAAAGAATGATGGATGCTGAGTGGTTTTACAATTTTCTTAATTTTGACATTCCTTTCTATAAAATGAATTTTTATTACTACATGTGCACTGTGCATGAAATAGTTTTTGATAGGGAGAGAAATTGCTTAAAAGAAGAGTGGAGAGTAAAAATGTGTGGCTTTTTCACCCATTTGAATGCTTCATCCAAACACAGAAAACCAAGCTGCTAGAGAGGAAAGAAGTTGAAAAGAGAAGAAATGAAGCAGGTTTGTAATGAATGAAAAGCATTTCTAAGTTTCCATAAAATACTAGACCTGCAGATGACGTAGGTAAGACACTGACACACCCACATTTGTTCCCCATGTCACTACTCTCGTCTTTTTCTCCCAATTATATTCTTTCTGGCCTGATATGGTCACTCTTACCTGTAATCCTAGCACTTTGGGAGGTTCAGGCTGGTGGAATGCTTGAGCTCAGAAGTTTCAGACTACCCTGAACAAGAACAAGACCCCTGTCTCCACTGAAAATAGTTTTTTCTACTAAAAATAGAAAAACTAGCCAGGTGCCATGGCAAGCTACTTGGGAGGCCGAGGCAAGAGGATTTCTTAAGCCTAAGAATTTGAGGTTGCTGTGCGCTTTGACATCATAGCACTCCACCCAGAGTGACAGTGAGACTATCTCAAAAAAAGGAAAATAGTGGGGGACGTACTACAATTTTATTCCTTCTCCTATCTCCTCCTTTTCTACATCTCAGCAGTAACCCTACATGTAATATGAAAGCCAAAGGAAAATATTTCTTATGCCCACTTGGGAATTCCTTGTTTGTGTATGCTATTTGTCAACAATATTGACATACTGTTATTTAGAATTATTTCCTATGACAAATAATTAATGGATATCATTTGATTCATAAAGTTTTCTTTTGATGCTACTCCCCTATGATATTTCAAAGGGTAAGCAACTCAGACCAAAAATATTAGTTTCCTAGTAGACATTGGTCTTCATTGGCTACCCAATCCATGCACCTTCCCATTGTTTCCTTTGGAGAAAATTCCCTTTCCTTATTTAATGTGGAAATGGTGGGAGTCCAAATGCCTGTGTTTGGGAACCAAGGGTTTCAGGTCTTTTTTCTGGTAGACCCAAGAGCCAGATGTGTGACTTACCCTCAGCCAATCAGGTTTTTTCTGTCCTGGGACAATGAATATTGAGTGAGTGAGGCAAGAATGAAGAAAACATTGCAGAGGTAATTTCATTTCAGTGATAATAAAAGAGAAGAGGTAGGTGTGCTAACCAGTCATTTTTTCCTCTGAGATGGTTCTATTCTTCCTGCTTCTTGGTTCTCTAAATCTTCTTTGCTGCTGGGTGCAGTAGCTTGCACCTCTAATCCCATCACTCTGGGAGGATGAAGTGAGAGGATCATTTAAGCTCAGGAGTCCAAGACCAGTCTGAGGAAGAGCAAGATCCTATCTCTACTAAAAACAGAAAAAATTAGCCAGGTATGGTAGCACTACCTGTTGTCCCAGCTCCTTGGGAGGCTGAGGGAGGAAAATCACTAAAGCCCGGAAGTTGGAGGTTACAGTGAGCTACAATGACAACACTGCACTTTAGGCCAGGTGATAGACAGAGCAAGATCCCATCTCAAAAAAAAATAAAAGATAAAAAAATCTTTCTTTGTTTAAAGTAACAATAGTTCATTTCTATTGGTCATGGTTATTGAGAGGATATTCTAGAGATAAAAGTGAATCTCCAAAGATAAAAAAACAAACTATTTTTTATTTCAGTAGAACTACATGTGAGAGAAAAATTTAATAGATGTTTGCTACATAAAAATTAGAGCATGCAATTTGTAAAAACCATATTTTTAAACTATTTTCTCTTTTAAATAATTTCAATATGTCCTGGGAGAATGGAAGCCAATTTTTTTTAAAAGAAAAAGGGTCAGTTAGTGTTAGAGAGATCGTCCCTCACTTTAGGACAGAGTTAGGGAGGTTATTAATAAACCCAGGGGTTTTAAATCTGACATAGTATAAAGCCTTAAAGATTCTAAAATTTCTCTAGATTAGGGAGACTGCTAGATAAAAGACTGAATAATCAGAGTAAGGGCAGAGGAGGAAGTTGATGTGACAAGAGGACATGTCATCAATGGCCCCAATAAATACTTTTGTTGGCAGACGGCTGAGTCATGATAGTAAGCAAACAATTGCCAATGAGTTTTCTCAGCGATGGGTGAGAAAATAACATAGGAAAACCTAACTGTACACTTATAGAGAAAGTTCAATAATGGTTCCAGTTGGTTATACCAGTTATCAATTCTTCTGATAAACTTCACTGTAGATCACTAATTTCATTAGGATATTATTTTTCATTTATACATGAGGCCTGTCCTGAAATTATTCAGCCATGTTATATTTTATTGTTATATTAATAATGGCTGGATACTTTCCAGACAGCCATAGACACATACCTATATATCCCTTTAATATTTTTAGATTATAGGAAAAACACCTTGAAAGATGATGAATTCCATGTTATAGTAATTTACCATACCATGGTGAACACAGAGCTGAATGGGTGGGTGAGTGTGTGTGTGTGATGAATATAAAAAGCAAGGGAGAAGAATGAATGGAAATCCAACCCTGAATTGACTGAATCAAGATTCATACTGCAGAGAAATGAAAACCAACAAAGATTATAGTTGAGACTATGAGAAATGCATGCTTAAGGAGCACTGTGAATAAAAAAATACCGCAGAATTCTTATCTAAGAGCTCTGAGAGACATACATGTGAAAAAAGAAAGAAGCAGTAGCAAAAAAATAAAAGGGTAACTGGCTGAAGACGAATAAAGGCAACAGAGAAAATACATTAATCAAGAAAGAAATTCAAGAAAAATGCCGCATACCATCAAGGAAACTGCTGATAAAGAAAAGGCTTTTGGATTGGGTTATGTATAAATGCATTATCACAGCATTAGCATTTTTTCCTAATTTTCAATGAAAATAGATTCCTCACTGGACAGGCACAGTGGTCCATGCCTGTAATCCCCAGCACTTGGGGAGGAGGTGGGGACAGGCAATGCAGGAAGCAGTCTCTACCAAAACTACAAATAATTAGCAGGATATTGTTGTGGGAACCTGTAGTGTTAGCTATTTGGAAGACTGATGCAAGATTCCTTGAGCCCAGGAGCTGAAGGCTACAGTGAGCTACGTTTGCACCACTGCACTTTAAGCTAGGTGACAGAGTGAAACCCTGTCTCAAAAATAATAAAAAATAAATAAAACAAAACAAAACAAAAACCCATGTTCATCACTAAATTTGGTGATATACTGAAAACCATTTGGAACATACCAAAGATCTATTTTGACATTTCATCACAGTATGATTATCTCCAGAGCACACGCATGTCCTATTTCAGTGGCAAAAATTACACTCAGTGACATGGAGACCGGCTAGCACCCAAAACAGTGTCCTGAGCTGCATGAACGAAACAAAAACAGTTGAGTCCAAAGTGAATCCTATACACAGTTCTACAGATTTGTGATTCGCTTTGTTATTCCACTTGGCAAGAAAAGGACTTTGGAGTCAAACAAGCTTGTTCAAGCTCTGCTCAGTGACAACCTGTGTGTGTAACCTAGAAAATTATTTAATCTCTTATAAAGATAGTTATTTGATCTCTTCAAGCTTCAGTACCCTCATCCATAAAACAGAGCAAATAATATCTACTTCAATAAAGGTTGTACTTGCTAATGTTCTGTAAATATGGCTGATAATAGTAATATATAAAATGTTTTATGATGGAGTTTTATTTGTTTGTTTTTTTAGAGACAGAGTCTCACTTTGTCACCCTCAATAGAGTGCGTGGCATCACAGCTGACGGCAACCTCCATCTCTTGGGCTTAGCCGATTCTCTTGCCTCAGCCTCCTGAGTAGCTGGAACTATAGGCGCCTGCCACAATGCCCAGTTGTCTTTTTGTAGGAGTTTAGCCAGAGTCAGGTTCGAACCTGCCACTCTCAGCATATGGGGCCGGTGCCCTATCCACTGTGCCACAGGCGCCACCCTGGAGTTGTTTTTTAATATCTGTATCTGTCTAGTACAGTGATTCTCAACCTTCCTAATGCCGCAACGCTTTAATACAGTTCCTCATGTTGTGGTGACCCCAAACATAAAATTATTTTCATTGCTAAAATCATTTTATGGTTGGAGGTCACCACAACTTGAGGAACTGTATTAAAGGGTCCCGGTATTAGGAAGATTGAGAACCACTGGTCTAGTAGGGTTTCAGAAACTGCAACTTGCTGTTTGCTTTCTTTCCTTGTCCCTAGCATCATCCACCACCCCCTTCTTACTTAGACAAAAATCCAAACTTCCCATCTGAGATTAAATTATTTGGCTAAAGAACGTCCTGGTTTAAAAGTTTTTGAATATTGACAAATAACACATTAGGCTTATCAGTCAGTTACACCTTGGTGGATAACTTTATTAAATCCTTGACTGACAGTGTATTTTAATGGGGATAGAAAGTTCATAAAAGCCCCAAACCCAACTGGCATAAATGCATCCTCCTGAGAAGGAAAGGGGGACAGAAAGGAGAACCTAGAAAGCATGGGGACAAACTTGAACTTCTTTATGGTTGTCTCCTGGGGTCCAACTTAGTTTAGAAAATGTTTCAGGTGGAGCAAAGACAGGAAAAAAAAAAAAGAGATCTGCTCAGTATTCAACAGTTATGACTTTCTAGAGTGCCATGAGGGTAAACTATAAAAGCTTTTGTTAAAATTCAGGAATTCATAATCCATTTTTATTGATGTATAGCCTGTATTCCCAGGGCTCCTGGGACTTTGCAGAGACATTACAATTCAACCTCAATTTATCTTCACAAGTGTGTCACTAAAGTGTGTAAGGAGTAGGTCTAACTCTATTATCTTCAGATTACAGATACAGCAACGAAAGCAGAGACAGATAAAGTCATTTATCTACAGCCTCACTACACACAAGTGGTTGGGCAGAGAACAGAACCAGTCATGTAATAGATACCTCTCCTGTCAGATAAGGACACGGCTGGGATCTGCCTTTTTCTGAACCCTTGGTACGAACTGATGAGCTGCTGGGAAGATGGAGGATTGTATTTAGAAAAATAAAAATGAACAATTTAGTCTCTGACAAGTCATTGCAGATACGGTTGCTATGGATATGGGGGCTGTTAGGAGAGCCAGGAGATGATGATAACATTCAGAGCAGCTCTCCGAGTCTCAGATGAATATCATCTATGTACCAGAAAGCCTGTGGGACCACCGCTCTGCTGGCCCTCACACTATTCCCGCCCTTAGCCAACTTCAACCCCAGCGCTGTAGATCAAGGCCTGCTGCAGCTGTAGTTCAGCTGAAAGGGTCCTGTATCCTAACCTCCTGTCCCCACCCACCAAATCAGACTCACGCTGCAGCCACTCTTTAAGGTAAAAACGGAGCATATGTAACCCTGGCACTGAGCCAAATTCTGAGGCCAGACTTTCACTTTTTTTTTTTTCCTATCAGTTATTTTCATTTCAGAGATCATTGTTCAGAAGAAAATAAAGGAAGACCTAGCTTGAATATTTTCAGTAAGGATAATAAGCACTCATTCATTATTTTTGTTTATAAAAATGTGCTTCCTTGTTTCTTGAGAAAAAAGAAATGAGATAGTAAAACTTAATCTTAAATCTTAAATGGTCAAACTAATTTAGTTTAGACCAAGTTATAGAAAGATGTGTAAAGCCTTAAAGTCTTTCCTACTACTTATAATTGTGGTGACACACTTGAATTTAGGTGGAAAAAAACAGGATTAAAAAATCTGTGACTGGCTTAGATACAAATTCCTTACTCTGACACTTAAACCAAAATTAAGCCCCTTTCTATTTTTATAGATTCCTTTTTCCCAGTTTCCCAAAATATATTAAATGATATTTCTTTTCCCTAAATATGTTTTACATTTTCTTCTATCTATACTTTTTTTCAGTGCCCCTATTGCTTAAATGTACTTACTTTCCACCCCAATTAATAATGATAAAAGAGTCTATTCACCAGGAAGGTATAACAATTCTACATTTATATGCATCTAATAACATGACCTCAAAAAAATGTAGAGCAAAAATTATCAGAACTACAAAGAGAAATAGGCAAATCTACAATAAAAGAGAGAGATTTAAGCACAACTTTCACTGACTTACAGAATAAAGAGACAAGAGATCAGTTGGGATATAGAAGATCTGAACAAAATGCTAGCAGACCTGCCCTTTTCCAGTACATACAGAATACAGTATTCATAAAAATTAGGCTCTCAAGTTAGAAAAAGAACAGGAAATTAAATCACAAACAATTTTAAATTAAAGAACTATTAAAGCTAAGAGCAAGAATTTAAGACCTTTTACATGTTCTTATGTTTTTGTTGTTTTGTTTTTCTAACAACACTTTCAAAATATAAAAATCATTCTTAGCTCACTAGGTCAAACAAAAAGAGTTCATGAGCCAGATTTGGCTTGAGAACTATAATTTGCTAACTCCTGCTTGAGATCACACAAACATTAAGACAATCATAACAAGATATTACCAAAAAAAAAGCTTTATGCCAATAAATTTAAAATTTAGATGACATGGATAAAATTACAAGCTACCAAAACCAACATAAGAATACAAAATCTCAATGGTCTATTAAAGAAATTGGATTCTCCATTTAATTTCTTCCCACAGAGAAAACGGCAGGCCCAGATGGCTTTGGTGGTAAATTCTACCAAACATTTACACAGACTTTTCTACAGAACAGCAAAGGAGGGACTATTTTCTATTATTTTCGAGGTTATTATCATAACCTTTATGTCAAAACATGACAAAAACATTATGAGAAAGAAAAAGTCCAAGCCAATATCACTCGGAACACACACTGAAAAACCATAACCAAAATACTAACAAATCAAATTTAGCAAAGTATAAACATTTGAGTTCATTCCAGGAATGCAAGAGCAGTGAAAGATTAAGAAAAATCACATTATCATGTTAATGGAAAAGAGAAAAATCATGTGATTATCGAAATAAATGGAGAAAATGCTATGATGAAATTAAAAATCTAATATAATATTCTCAGCAAGCTAGGAATAGAAATAATGTCCTTATTTTGATAGAGTACCAAGAGGAAATGTACAACAGGCATATGTTTAGTGGCACAATGGTGAAATCTTTCCTACTGAGATCTGGGGCAAGACAAGTATGTCTGTAACCACCACTCCCTTTTAACATTACGTTGAAGGCCCAACCAGTGTTAATGGGCATCCAACTAATACAGAATAACAATAATAATTTTTTTAAAGGAAAGAAAATGGGAATCAGGAAGGGGGAAAAGGTTGGAAAGAAAAAAATAAAATCCAGATGATATATATGTATGCTCATAGAAATTACAAAAGAATGATAGATAATTAACATCAACAAGAGAGTTCAGCAAGATTGTAACATCAAATACTCAAAAGCATTTATTTTTCGACTGCAGGTCATGAAAGATATTCTCCTGTTAGCTTTTAGAAGCTCCAGATGCTCTTAAATGTGTTACTTTATGGCAGCAATAAGCTGAAAACAAAATTTTAAGATGATAGCCTTTATTATAAAACCAAATACATCAAATTATTAACATTAAATCTGACAAAAGGCATACAGGACCTCTATGCAGAAAAATACATTAAATATAACTAAAACAAACAAACCATATTCATGAGTTTGAAGATTTAATATTGTAAAAATGCCACTTTTCTTCAAACTGTTCTAGAGATTCAATGTAATCCCAGCTAAAACCCCAGTTCATTGTCAAATTTGTTCTATATATTTTGTGTGTGTGTGTTTACGTGTGTGTGTGTATATATATATATATAGTTGATGTTTTCAAGAGAGAATCTCACTCTGTCACCCAGGCTGGAATGCAATGGTGCCATCATAGCTCACTGCATGATAGAATCAGATTATTGACCCACCCAAGGAGAACTGATCCGCCCAGGAAGAGTCAAGCACATGTCCCACCCATCTGCCGGGTTAGAAATGACCTACCCAGGAAGGATCAAGTACAGGTCTCACCCATAAAATAACGAATGTACCAATCCCTGCCTCTCTGACCCTTCAAATCCCCGTCCACCATAGCCCATGTGTGGAATTCTTTCCTGGTCAGGGATTTCAACACACCTGCACCCAGTTTGAATAAAAGTCACCTTGACCACACAGAACTGGGACCCCGTTTTCCTTTCATTTTGCCCCTTAGAATAATTTTTCATCTTTGGATTCAGAACCTCTCACTGCAGCCTTGAACTCCTAGACTTAAGTGATTCTCCTGCGTGCTAATTTTTTTTTTTTTTTAAGAGATAGAGTCTCACTATATCGTCTGTGCTAGTCTCAAACTCCTGGCTTCAAGTTATTGGTGTTATTCTTTCTGCAGTAGGTCCTTAGTTTCAGCGATTAGAAGAATGAACCCATGGACCACATAGATCAGTGGTAAGATAGGATTTTTTAAATAGAAAGGAATACAGAAGGAGTAAAAAGCACCAGAGATTCTGGCACAGCAGGGAGACCCAAGAGGGAAATCTCCCACAGGGAGGAGTTGGTAGATGGAAGACACCTTTTCAATGTTGAATGCATTAACAAATGAGTGCAGTCCTTCAGAAGAGGTCCAGCTTATATAAAATTGCCCATGCCTAGGAAACTTACATGAAACTGCCCAAGCCTAGGAAATGGGGGTCCCTGTCCAGCCCTGAATAGGGGAACTCTGTATCAAAGTAATCCTCCCACCTTGGCCTCCTAGAATGTTGTGATTATAGACATGTGCTATCACCTCTGACCTGTTGTTGTTTTTATAGAATTAGAAAAGTTGATTCTAAAATGAAAATATGTTAAAATGCAATGCGCCAGTCTGATTGCAAAATGGAAACACAATGGACTAAGAATAGTGAGGGTACTTTTGAAGAACATGATGAGAGAACTTACTCTACAGGACACTAATATACCTTTAATGTGACAATACGTAATTGATGAAACAACATATAAAACAATGAAATAAAAACAAGATTCCAGAAATGGGCCTGTGCTTAAATGGCATAAACTAAAATAAAATCCTAAATCCCCACTGACTGAACAGGCTCCCTCCTGGCTACAAGAACCCCAGAAAAAAAACCTTAAAACTGATTTCCTGGCCATGAAGGTAAAGGAGGTCTGACAACCTTTATACAATAAGATGCTAAATTATTAACAGAATAGGGCCATGCAGGATAAAGTTTGATTAGCCTGCAGACCATTAATTTGCTTAAAAGACCATTTGAGTTGGTATCTGTCCAATGGCTTATCTTTGATTAATAGAATTCCTTATCTGAAATGAAATTAAACAGTCTAAGCCTTTATACAAAGCATCATTTCTTTAACCAATTAAAAATCAAAGAACCTATTAACTCACCTATAACCTGTAAGTAGCCTACATGAAGATGTCCTACATTTTCAGGCCAAATCCATGGATACCTTTATGTAACTAATGTCTCCCTGAATGTATAAAACCAAACCATAACCTGGCCCCCTTGAGCACATTTTCTCAAGACCTCTTGAGGCCCATGTGTTCAGTCCCGCAGTCACACACATTGGGTTCAGAAGAAACCTTTTCAAATTATTTTACAGAGTTGGACTTTTTTTGTTGTTGTTAACAATGGATTCCTGAATTATGATTAACATGGCACTTCAGAACAGTAGGGAAAACTTAACTTTACAATAAATGTTGCTGATAACATTGAATATCCCCACAGGAGAAAAAAAATGAACCTGGAACCAAATCACACACCATTCAGACAAACCAAGGGCAGATGGATTGCAAATTCAAGGATGAAAAACAAAACCCTGGAGCTTCTAGAAGATGTTGGTGGAATTTCTTCATGCCCTAAATAAAGAAAAGACTTTAAATAAAGAAAACAGAACACAGAAAGCACAACCATACAAAGAAAGATTGACACATTTTACTATATTAAGCTTATTGAGATACCAATAGGGGAGTAAAAAGTAAGCCACAGAGGAGGAGGCAGTATTTTAACACATATAAACAATCCTATAAATCAATAATAATAACAAAGGCTAAGAACCAAAAAGGAAAATGGGTGAGAGACTTGAATAACCACTTCACAAGAGACGATATCCAAAGAGCAAATGAATATATCCTCAATTCATAGGTTAATATAAACTCTGGGGAAATGTGAGCTAAAAGTAAATGAGATAATACAAACCATCAGTGTGGCTGAAATTTAATATTGGTAATACCAGTTATTGAGGTAAATACAGAGCTAAAGAAAATCTTATTCACTGTTGATTGGCATGTAAAATTAGCAACATTTTCTTAGAGAAAAGTCTGGCAGTCTCTTAAAGTAGTTTCTATACAGTCAAATACAAGCGCACCCCAGGATGCAGAGCTTTCACTCCTAGGAACAGATAAAACACAAATGTGTGCACATGTGCACCAAGAAACATGTATTAATAGAAAAGGGTTCTTAGCAGTATTATTTGTTCTTGCCTCAAGCTGAAAATATTCAAATGTCTATCAAAAATGGAAAAATCAATTGTAGGTATATTTACATGATGGAAGACTATTATAAAAATAGTAAAAATGAAAAACTGCAGTCACAATCAAAACGTGAGTAAGTCTCACAAATATGTTGAGCAAAAGAAACCAGTCATGAAAGCATTCAGACTGTAACATTCCATGTACTACAAAATTCAGAACAGACTGAACTATACAGTTTGGGGATACGTGCCTAGCGGTAAATCTATAAAGCAAGCACGGAAGTGACTATAACAGCCAAGGGGAGCATGGTTTGGGGGGTGCTGGCAAGATTCTTGATTTGGGTGATAGTTACAGGAGTGTTTGTTTTATGATAAATCATTAGGCCACACATTTTCATTTTATACATTTTTGTAAAGGGTTTAATATCAAAATTCAAAAGCTTTGGATCACACCTACGGTGCATCTTAGCAGGATGCTGGGGAAACTTGTTAAATGTAGAGTATCGATGTCTTTGTATAGTGATCAAGAGAATGCCATGAAGGCTATCTGTGACAGTG
>CAUYON010097976.1:0-21527 GCA_963573935.1 Arctocebus calabarensis | reverse complement strand
CTTTGTCTTCCATGTCAGAAATCCTTTCTTCTGCTTGCTCCATTCTGTTACTGAGGGATTCTACTGTATTTCTCAGATCTTTGAGGGCTGCAACTTCTTGTCTCAGTGTGTCAAAATCTTTGGTCATTTTGTCTTTGAATTTGTTGAATTCTTGAGACATCTTTTGGGTCATCTTTTGGATTACTGCCTGAAATTCTAATTCCATCTTTTCCTCCATTCTGCTAATCTTATTTGCTATCCAGACTCTGAATTCGATTTCTGACCTCTCAGCCATTTGCTTATGCAAGGGATCTTGTGCTGTATCTACCTTGTCCTTCCTTGGGGGAGTTGATCTACTCTGATTATTCATATTGCCATTGTTTTTCTGTTGATTCTGCCTCATGATTATTTTTCACTGTTGCCTATGACCATCCTCAGAGTTGGGGAGGTGTCTCTCCCAGATCAGATCCCGGCAGGATCACTCTGTTGTTGCTGGATCTTTGTAGGGAGTGACGCTGTGTAGCTCCTCTGGTACTACCCCACCCCAGAAGTTCTGGTTGCGGGAGCATCTCCGGAGTGTGGCATGCCCAGATCAAGCAGCAGGGCATGTAAAGGGGCACCCGGTGGCCTTTGCAATGGGAGCCCGTGCCTCCAGCAGTCTCTGGCTCAGAGGAGGACTCCAGAGGAAGGGCAGCAGACCTGGAGCACGGATTGGAGCCAGGTGGGGGGCACAGATCGGCACAGTGCAGGAGTCTCTGTGGACTTCCTGGCCGCTGCTGGCGGTGGGCCAAAGCCCGGCTGGGTGCCAATTGGGCCACATGAGTATCCCGGCCGAGTTCCTGGCTGCTGCTGGCAGTGGGCCAAGGCCCTGCAGGATGCCAATCGGGACCACACCGGGGTCCCGGCAGAGTTCCTGGCCTTGGGGCTGGCAGGGGCTTGGTGGGGCCTCAGAATCTTTTACCTGGCGTGCCGCCTGATCCAGCAGATAGAGAGCGTGGATGCTGCTCAAGTCCTCCTCCCTCAATTTCAGCAGAGGTCGGGCTTCTGGTGCATCAGGTAAGGGGGGAAGGGTGTCCTGGAATTTCAGAATGGCAGAAAACTTTAGTTCAGTTTTTCTGCCTGAAGCTTGGTTTCTTGAAGTCACAGCTTGCCTCAGAGGTGACCTTCAGTTATCACTTCTCTCTGTCTCATCTGGGCTCCAGTCTTCAGCTCAAGTGGGCAGTTTCTGGAGGTTATGTTTCCTTTTGGACAAGAGCCTCTGTCGGAAGCTGCTCCCAGTCAGCCATCTTGCCCCCAAATCTCTTAAACTTACATTTTTTCCTTTTCCCTCCTTTATTTTCTTGCCAATCATTTGTGAAGAAAATGGCATTATTTTTCTTATCGAATTCCCAATTCTGTTTTTTTTTATTTGAGGGTATTGCTAATAGGTGTGTTTTAATCAGTGGTTCTCAACCTTCTTAATGCCACGACCCTTTAATACAGTTCTTGTGGGACGCGACCCATAGGTTGAGAACCGCTGCTCTAAACCGTTAGTTTCAGGAGCTTATTTCAAGAGTATTTTCCATTTTTTACTTTGAATGTAAACTAGCATGTCTTCATTTCCCTATTCAATAAAAGGCTAATCCAAAATCAAACTTTTTCTTGTAATACTAGTCAATCACATTTGTAGGTATTTTACAAGTAAAAATTGCATATGAAAGAGTACTTTCCCACTTATTCCTAAATCTCAAAAGAGAGATTGATTGAAAGAAATATATCATCTCATCTGTAAAATCTAATAAAGTTGATCTCATAGAAGTAGAAAACAGAATGGTGGTTACCAGTGGCTGTGAGTGTTGGTGGGGAGATCCTGGTCAAAGGATACATAATTACGGCCAGATAGGAAAAGTAAATTCAAGAGTCACTATTGCATGGTGAATATAGTTAATAATGATACATTGTATTCTCAAAAGAATTGAAAGAGAGTATGTGTTCAATGCTGTCAGACAAAAATGATAAACTATGTGAGGTGATGTATTTGCTAATTAGCTAGATTTAATCATTCTACATTGTATATACTTCAAAACATAACATTGTCCACAATAAAAGCACACAATTCTGTCTATATTTTTAATTTTTAAAATTAATAAAAAAAGAAAAATTAATCAACTAAAATATTTATCTTATTCTTCTGAGTGGCATAGACTTCCACAGAGGAGTATAAAAGCCATTTAAAGCCCTTGGGCTAAAAGTCTTTGAAAGTAATTCCTCATATGGTCATAAATTCTTAATTACTAAGTGCTTGTTGACCATTGTAATTTTATAGAATTCAGTGCCTGAAGTTACAGAATTTGTTCTGATGGACTAATTCTCTTCATAACTGTTCTAATTCACATAACTAACACACATGTCTCTGCTTGCTGGGGAGGAAAAGGGAAGAAGGGTCTTATTTCCTAAAGAGTGGACTGGAATCACTCATAGGACTTTTTTATTTTATTTTATTTTATTTTATTTTTGAGACAGTCTCAAGCTGTCACCCTGGGTAGACTGTCATGGTATCACAGCTCACAGCACCCTCCAACTCCTGGGCTCAAGCGATTCTCCTGCCCCTGCCTCCCTACTTTTAACACCCTTGCTCTTCCCAACCCCCCTTGCTGAATTGAAGATTTCCATTGTAATAACCCACTGCTACTGATGGAATCATAAAACATCCTTCAGATGTGCTAGGGCAGAAAAAACAGTTGAAAACTATCATCATCAGTCTAGTTATGTAAGACTTTTGCAAGAAAGGTGCTATATGATGTTGCAATACATGCAGCTGACTTAAAAAGGCATCTTAGCCTAAGATACTGGCTGTAAGGAAAATACAAAGGTCACAGGAAATAATGGCCTCTCTTTCCCCACTAAGGAAATGGGCTTTTAATCTAAGGAAAGATTAGATTAGGGATGAGGATACATTTCTGAGGAGAGAAAGCTGTTTATTCATTCAGTGGGGATTTATTAAGATTAAATAAATAAACAGAGAAAGCTGTTTATTCATCCAGATTGGGATTTTCTTGCCCAAATCTCTGAGGAAGAAAGGAAACAAAAGTGTAAAGTGTATCTCTGTTCCCTGAGAGCTTATAGTCTAGTTATAAAGAGAAAGGCATATGGACATAAAAGAGTTAAGCAACAGTGAAAGATAAAATTTGATTAAGCATTAAAATTTGAGATGAAAAGTCTATAGGAAGCAGAATGCCAGGGAGAATAAGGATGAAGGGACTTCTGAAGAAGTTTGGGGCCCTTTCTATTTGGGAAGAGAGTAATTTTATCACAGGGAGTGAAATTGATGACCCTCTCCAAAACCTCTAAGTTTCCTCCATATTTTGTGATTCACACTAGAAAATTATCCAAATTACTAAAAGCTACAGCTCCAATGAACAAAAACTGTCAGTACACCCCAAATAATGTAACCCTTTCAATTCAACTGACAAGCTACATTTGCAACATATTTGCTAAAAATAAATGAAATATCTCAAAGTAAAAATAAAATATGAGTAGTACGCCCCCACTGTGTTCTGTTACTTAAGAGTAGAAAAAGCCACAATAGTTCTTGACCTTTTTGTGTTAGGGATTCTGTGGAGAACTGATGAAATTTATAGAGAGCCCTTCCCCTACAAAATGCTTATATTTCCATAGAGTACAGCGTTGTATTTCAGGGATTCCTGGGCCCTTTAAGGCTGATCCATTCATTTCATTTTTGAGAATTCTTTTAAAAAATTTTTATTTATTTGTTTGTTTGTTTTTGAGGCAGTCTCACTCTGTCGCCCTGGGTAGACTGCCAGTGGCATTATCATAGCTCACTGCAACCTCGAACTCTTAGGCTGAAGCGATCCTCTTCTCAGTATCCTGAGTATCTGGGATTACAGGTGCCCACCATCTTGCCTAGCTAATTTTTCCCATTTTTAGTAGAGATGGGATCTCACTCAGGCTGGTCTCTGAACTCTGGAGCTCAGACAATCTGCCCTCATCAGCCTCCCAGAGTGCTAGGATTACAGGTGTGAGCCACTCCGCCTGGCCATTTTGAGAATTCTTTCATGAAAGAATAAAATAGAACCAAATTTTCTTATCTGCCTCAACTAGTGAGAAGGGTAGTGGGCTTAAAGCTACACACATTTAATATATTGGGTTTAAGAAACAGGACTAGAGGACAGAATAAAAAGTAAGTATGGAACAGCTTAACAGAGCAAAGAGGAAAAGTGTCCTCGGGA
Source organism: Arctocebus calabarensis (assembly GCA_963573935.1). Lineage (NCBI taxonomy): Eukaryota > Metazoa > Chordata > Mammalia > Primates > Lorisidae > Arctocebus > Arctocebus calabarensis. The sequence goes on along the minus strand of CAUYON010097976.1, from coordinate 17,319 downwards.
TGACGGTGGTCCCAAGGACACTTTGGGAGTCTGAGACTGGGCTTTCTTGTGTTCCTGAAGGCATATCCCATGGTTAGGTAGCACCCATTTAAAGAGTGTATACCCAAATACTTTAAAAAGAATATGGAGCAATTTTAATGAAATTGATAGTGAGAATGAACAAATTACAAATTATGTCACACTATTCCAAAACACCCACAAAAGGGAGTTTAAATAATTATTTTCTTCAGCCCTTTGAGCCTGGGTAACTGTCAAATAAACTGTTTGCAATGCCCCAATAGCCCCATACATAATTTTTAAAGCCTTTCACTTTTAAGCAATAGAATTGTGTTTTAAACAGGAAGGTCTTGTCATTAGAATGATCAAAACTTTATACTAGATAAAAGAGAAAGTTGGTTCATGAGAATGATCACGTAGGAAGCAGAATAACCAGCATATATTGCTGTCTTAAAGGGGAACAGCCAGCTGTCAACATGTGTTATCAATAGTTAAAGGTTTCAGAAAATTTTGAACTTCTCCCTGCTAATCAATAAAGATAGCATCACTCTCATCACCATAGCTTTAGTTGTCAAAATGATGTATTTATTGACTAACTGCAATACTTTGAAAAAGCAAAAAGGAGAGTTAACTTTGAGGAAGCACTACTTGTGGAATTTTAGTAGTGGTAATTTCCTCTTATGCTGAATAATATTACAGTTATGGATATTTACCTACTATTAGGACCAAATAGTTAGTAGTTGCATAGCTTTGAAGTATAATATGCTTTACTAGTTCCTATTACAGAAAGGCCCAAGAATAGAAAATGGCTTATTTGCTATTTGACCAGTCCATCAAAAAAAAATCAGTAACAACATTGTCAAAGTCCAGAGGAGAGGTTAATTCTGGAGTTTAAATCCAAAGTTTGAGATGTAACATGTTTATTGAAATCAGGGACTCAATAATGATATTAAAACTCACTGGACTGATAACTATTAAAGCTATTAATTATTGTTGATCTCACTTTTGAATCCCTCTTTCCTTCCATTGCTCCTTTTTTCTTTCACCTGTTACTATCATTGACTTTTAGAGCCAACCAAGATTTTCTCCATATATGGATAGGTCTTTGCCAATCTACTATCACAGTTGTCTGCATACAAATTTCTTCCAGACACATTATTCGGCAATAGGGATAATGGTGAAAAGGAAAAGGTGGATGGGTATGAGGATATAAAGAATCCCTGTTTTTTTTTCTTTTTAAATTTACGTGAGATTTCAATAAGTCTTTCGGGGAAACAGTATAAGATTTCCATGTTTGCCTTTATTTTAGTACCATGTAAGTGCCACTGACTTGGAATTTTAATTAATACATTTGTTTTTTATTTCTGTAATTAGTTTGTGAGTATCTACTATATGTCATGGAGCCAATTAGTTCACAACAGAACAAGCATACTGGTTGTTAAAGTATTAACAATTTTTTTTCTGGTTGGTAAATAGCCTTCCTCTGGTACGCACCTGTCATGCTCTGGAAGTCTCTAATCCTTATTCAGAAAACTCCAGATCTCCCAGGGACCCAGAAAATGAGAAGCAAATGAATAGCACAGCAGAGGGTCTTCAGGACCCTAATCTATTGCTGAAGCAGCATCGTTCTGATTGGTCAGGACTCTGTGCTATACCACTTGCTAAAATATTTAACATTTAATATACCTTTGGCTATATGCAGAGCACTGTGCTTAACTCCTCAGGGAATAGAAAGGTGAATAAGTCACATCCCCTACTCTCAAGAAGCTCAGAGATGAATCAGTAGTAATAATTATAACACCTGACATTTACTGAGCACTTACTAGTGGCGTTGTTCTAATGACTTTTCATATATCATTTCATTACCCTTCATGATACCCTTAGGAGTTCATTTTCTCTTTTTAGGAGTTCATTTTTCTCTTTTATAGACGAAAAAACTGAGATACAAGAGAGTCCATATTTTTTCTCAGGTCATACAATTAGTGGTGGGGATGCCACACATGTCAGGCCATCTGACTCCTTTAGGGCATTTGCCACCAGTTGTAGAATTCCATGGATCTTCAGGCCTGCAACTTGTAACATGAGGAGGTTGGATTACTTGATGTGTAACAGTCTGAACAATTTTTGATTCTATAGGAGTAATAAGACAAATATAAACAATCATAACTCAAGACAAAATATGGAAAACCCTGTAACAGATCAATGCAAAGCATAGTAGGGGTTATACATAGTTTATTTCTTTAATACTCTTCTTTTTCCCATTCCTCTTTTCAATTAAAATAATTCTTAGGGGGAAGAAATCATAGATGGCTTCTATAAAAAGGTGATATTTAGACCTTAAAGGTGAAAAAATAGAAGAGAGGGCATTTTGGGCAAAAGGAACAGTGTGATCCAGTGAGTGCCTCCCTGGGGAAGCATGAGGTGGGTATGTGGAAGTTTGAGGGCCTAGTAAGTACTAGGAACACAAAGCTGGCTAGTTCCTGTCTAATGAGGCACAGTGAGGTAAACCAACAGTAGTAACGTTGTGACTGGGAAAAAGTACATTGCATTCTTCATATTTACTGAAAGCATGTATTTATTTTGTGTGCTTATTTTCCATGCACATTGACGATATCTAAGGTACACCAGAGAACAAAACAGCACTCCAAAATCTCTGCCTTCATGAAGACCATATTCTTATGGGAAAGACAGCCAGGAAATAAAACATAAAATACAGTAGAACCTCCTTCCTACATTGACCACCTCCTTAAGTTGACCTAATTTTCATGGACCGGACATGCACCACATGTATGCATCAGTACAGTAGGCCTAGTTCCTTATGATGACCACGGACGTATGTTGGCCAGTTTGTTACAGTCCCTCGGGTGGTCAACTTAACAGAGGTTCTACTATATAAAGTATGAAAGATGGTGGTAAGTATATCAGGGAAAAAGAAGGCAGAGAAGAGGATAAGGCTTCCTGGAGCTGGGAGGAGTGGGTTGTAATTTTAAATGCAGTAGTCAAGAAAAGCTTTATTGAGGAGACGTTTGAATAAAATGCTGTAAGCCATGAAGGGAGCAAGTCCTATGACTCTCTAATATGGAAGAGATGAATCAAAACAAAATAGTGTTAAAGTGTGTTCTATTATTATACATGGCATGTAAAAAAAGATTTTGATTCATCTAAAGCAAATGACAATAATTCAAAAACTATATGCAGGCTATGGAATGTCGGAATTAGAGTCAATAAAGGAACAAAATGGTCACTGGAGCTTTTCTTCTATAGGAAACAATCGCTCTATTACAGGCAGAAAGAGCTGCTATCCTCCCTGGAGCTGTGTCTGAGCACGCCTCTCACACCCCACCAGTTCGCCCTGCTTTAAGAGTCACTGGTCTGCTACTATTGTCCCGCCTTCCAGCCAGCCATTTGGTCTCCTTGCTATTCTGTGATCATGCCAGGTGACTTTCACCTTAGGGAGTTTGCATTTGTCCACCATATAGAGAACTTGGGCTTTGTAAGCCCAAAGTCAGACCAGTTAGGGTGGGGAGAGAGGAATAATCAAGGTCAAAGGTGATGAGCACCTGAGCTAGGGTTATGGCGGGAATGGAGAATAGTAGACACATTGAGAAAGATTTAGAAGGGAAAAAATATCACTGGAACTTAGTGATTGCTTGGATGTGGTAACCAAAGGAGGATGAAGACTCAAGGTAATTCCCAGGTCTCTGCCTTGGGCAGCTGGGTAGATAATAATGCTGTTCTTTGAGAAAGATGAAGTTTTAGAGGTACTGAAGTGAAACGATGAATGTGGTTTGGGGCGTATTGCATTTGATGGGCATGGTCTAGATAGGAATAGCCTCTAGATGAAAGAGGATAACATCCACTTCATTTCTTGTTGGTATTTTAAAAGTGTTATACATTTTTTAAACCACACCTTGTAATTTAATGTGAGTGATCTTGAGAGAGAGAATAATAGGAAACCCATCCAGAGAAGGCCTCTTGAAGGTAAGTAGCCTTTTAGTAGGATCTGAAGGGTAAGAGGTGCCCGCTGTGCGGGTAGGGAAGGAAGACCCCTGGCAAAGGCACAGCAGGCACACTGGTGCTCATCCCATATCTCCCAAGCATCCCATGCAAGTATTCAAGCTTAGCTTACAGCCCCTACCAGCCACTTGCCCTCCCTCTAGTCTCCCTGCACCAGGCAGGGAAACTGTGCACCCCACAAACCCAGAGGTCAACCTGGGTCCAGTGGGTCCTATCACAGGTCCAGAGGGTTGTCCCTGCAGTCTAGCTGCCACCCTGTCTCCATCCTGTCCCAGCCCAAGTGTGCAGCCCCCTGCTGGTGCCATGTCTCCTGCTTGTGCACGTGCAACCCAGGCTCCGTGCTCAGCTAAGTGAACTTTGAAAAATGCAAGTTTGCACTCATCACTCTCTGTTGTAATGTATTTTTATACAGATACCCTAAGATACTTAGCACATACCAACTTATTTTAGACTTTAAAAAAAATTTGCATTTATCTGCCAAGCAATTGTTTCCTATGGAAGAGCTCCAGTGACCATTTTGTTCCTTTATTGTCTCTAATTCTGATATTTCATAGTTTATTAATTTTTGTCATTTGATTTAGATGAATTAAAATCTTTTTTTATATGCCATGTATACTAGTAGAACAAATTTTAACCCTAATTTTTTTTTGTTTTTTTTATTTACCAGAAAGGGCGATCATTTCTTGATCACAAGTAGTAACTGTCTTCAGGTCAACCTCATTATAACTATACATTTGAGCAAACTAAGATATCCTCTGAAATGAGTCACCTCATCCCTGGGTTCAACTGACATAAAGAATTACCTTATTTTACTCAGAAAACCTTAATTAGATTATGCTGGCCTTCCTGAACTATGTGTGTTGCTACATACAAGAGTTAAAAACCTTGATCTATGCATATCACACAAATCAGGAGAAAACAAACGAAAGCAGAAATGAACTCATGTTTCTGTTTGCAGCTGCTTTAATGAAGACATTTCAAATAGAAACCAGAGAACCAGAAGCACAAAACTAAGGAGATAATAGCCAATGAAGGGGAGAAGTGATTAATTCAGATCAGGAAAAAAGCTGCAGAGTTCAAAGAGACTATGATGAAATTATTAGGGGCCGTTGGAGATGTAATCCATATCTCCTTGTCACATGTGTCCTATGTGATAGTGCCGTGAATGTCATGGGAGAAAATTAGTGCCTTACAAAATAAACATGTTTAAACTTTATGAAAAATACCCACAAAGAGACTGATAAACACACATTCAGAGGTGGACACATTTGTCTCTACAGGGAAATTCATCTGCTCCATGGTGAGAGCAGCCAGCAATCAGGAAACTCCAAGTCACATTCTAGCAGAACCTTTTATTAATACTGACCCATAATTGTGGCTCTGCAGAAGTTTTTATCTTATTGTACTTACATAATGTCTTTAGTAATATGATGTTACATGTCAAAATTATTATTGTTGAATTGCAATCAAAACACATCCTAAACAATTACTCCTTGGGCAAGGGAAGAGGCCCAAAGTATGTTGTCCTGTGCTCCTGGGAAAAGTAAAAAAGAGTTATCTTATTTTCTTTTTCTTAAAAAAAAAAAAAACCAACATCTTGATTATATTGATTGCATTTTTAATTATTTGAGAAGTCTTCAAACTGTAAGAGTTCTAATCTTCAAGATGGAAGGCTTGAATGTGGGAAGATAAAGAGAATGATTTACCCAATGATTATATTGTTGCTTGGGTTCACCGAGCTGTGTTTCTTCACTTTGAAGATACCTGGAGTTCCACCTAATCACAGCCTTGCCTAATGAATATGGTGGTATATAAGAGAAACCACTTAAATAAAAAGAGTACTGTGGCTTTAGAGAACACAGTTCTTTTACCTGAGTGAACATTCAAGATTTTGTGTAGGAAGGTAGGTGACAGAAGACAATGGATTACTTTGTTTTGATTGAAGATTGAATTAACGTTACAATACCAAATGTGTTGTCTGTTTGCAGGCAACAAATGAGTGTGTGATACTGCAATGGAAAAATGGGATAAAGATGGCTTATATAAGAACCAAATGTACCGAAGAATATAACCATCAAACTTTATTCAGACATCAAGAAAGCGTTGCATCAGAACTGCTCTTTTTATCTCATTCCTATTTTTCTCATGCAATGCTTTATATACACTTCTAATGGTTAAATGGATTTTAATGGATGAATTTTCATTTAAAAGTAAAAAAAGATGTTCTCTGCTTCAAGCAGCAGGTGTGTTTTTAATCTTTAATAGGTCACCTTCCCAAGTGCAAGCAGGCAAGCTGTTATTGATCAAAGAGGTTTTGTTGGGTAGCTCTCAGATTATTGAGTGACAAACTTTATTGAATTTGACTTAACAGAAGTCAGAAGACAGCTGAAGCATAAGAGCTTGCACTGCCATCAGAGTCATTTTACGACAGCCAGGGAGCAAAGCTCAGAGATGGATACTGAGCTCTTTGCTGGCCCTTGGAGATTAACTGAACAGCCTTCCTACCAATTCCCAAGCCTGTCAGCAGAACCAATTAGATTTTCAACCAGTAGACAAGAAGGGTGGCACTTGGGGACCTTTTTGCTTTAGGTCGAAGGCTTTTCAGACTGCGATGAGATGACATTGATGATGACACGTTGAGCATTGGTTGGTTTTAAGACAAGTTAAATTAGCAGTCTTGAAATGATTCCAACTGTCTCCTGACTTCTCACTGTTGCCATATTCAGTGGATCCTGTCAGGAGCAAGTTGATGACTTAATAGTCTTTCTTGAGTGGATTTGAGCACTTTGGCTGTGTGTTTATGTGTAGTTGTCATGCTTAAAATATTCATATGAAGGTTTGAAATATTTATTTGAAGGCGCCTTCTGCAGAGTTCAGCAGTAAGGCTCTCAGTGCTTCTACCTACTCTTATTTATTTATTTATTTATTTATTTGCTTCTCTAAGCAGTTATTTTGTACAAGTCCCTTTTATTCTATTTCATTTATAATTGATGGTAGTGTTTCAGGTAATTATTGATAACTTCATGTATGTAAAGTTAAAGAGCCTTTTTGACGTCAAGTTTCTCTCCTAGACTCTTGTAGATTCAGATCTACTTCTCATAATTGTCTGGGAACCACTAGGGATTGGGGAGAGCACTGTTGTTTCCACATGGTGACCTTTGGTCCAAGAGGACTGAGGTGACTTTTAATGGAAGGGATATAAACAGAAGGATAACAACATGGATGTAATACTAGTATAATTAAGATTGCATTAAATGATGTGTATCTGAGAAGCTTCATTTTTAACCTTGAAAAAGTTATTTAGGATACTTATTTGAGGTATTGAAATTACTATTACTCAAGTAGACATTTACCCTTAAAGATTACTGAATAACCTTAATAACCTACTAACTTCAGAAGATTGTTGTTAGTGTACTTCTATAGTACATAGATAATTGAGATTTTTTAATTATCAGATTTAAAGTTTCTGATATTTAGCAGAGTTACCAGGCATATAACTTAACCTAACTCTTACATTTTTATAAGTGAGATGATTTTAACTGGTTATATTTGCATAGGTGTGTATATGCATCTGCAAACATGGAACACGGGTATGTGTATATTTATGTATAAATAATTCATGTTTTATTACAAAGTTCTATACTTTCTACAGTTACGTGCTGGTGGCAATTGAAGACTCTGCCAAGGGGGTGAAAATGAAAGTGTTTTATCTGTATAAATTCTTTCAGATTACTAGAGAGTACTTCTTGCTTATTTGAAATTTTGTAGCTTGTTCTTTGGTGTTTGGTGACCTACAGTGATGAAGTGGGTTTTTTGTGTTTTGTTTTTTATTTTTTGTTTTTGAGACAAAGTCTTACTATTGCCCCCCTCAGTATAGTTCTGTGTTGTCACAGCTCACAGCAACCTCAAACTCTTGGGCTTAACTGATTCTCTTGCCTGAGCCTCCCAAGTACCTAGGACTGCAGGCACCAGTGACAATGCCTGGCTATTTTTTTTGTTGTTGCAGTTGTCATTGTTGTTTAGCAGGCCTAGGCCAGGTTCGAACCCTACAGCTCCGGTGTATGTGGCCAGCGCCCTAACCACTCGAGCTACAAGGGCCAAGCCAAGGTGAAGCTTTTAGGTTTTTATTTTTATTTTTTAATTGTTGGGGATTCATTGAGGGTACAAGAAAACAGGTTACACTGATTGCATTTATTAGGTAAAGTCCCTCTTATACTGTGACTTGCTCCCAAAAGGTGTGTCACACACTGAGACCTCAACCCCCCACTTTCCTCTCTCTGCTCTTCCTTTCCCCACCCCTCCCTCATTCTTTCTGTCTCTGCTCTCCCCTGTCCCCACCTCCACCATGTCGGTAATTGTCATTAATTGTCCTCATATCAAAATTGAGTACATGGGATTCATTCTATGGAATACCACTTGACCATTAAAAAAAATGGAGACTTTACAGACTTTGTATTAACCTGGATGGAATTGGAGCACATTATTCTTAGTAAAGCATCACAAGAATGGAGAAGCATGAATACAAGTTTTTAATAGCTATGGGATGGCATTTTTAAGGAATATATCTTACCTCATCTCATTTTTAATACATTTTTTAAATCATAGCATAAATGCTTTAATTTAAGAAGTAAAATCTTATAGCGATTGTTAATTTTTGTGCATCAAAAAAGTTAGGATATGGACTTAATGGAGGTTTGGTCTTGTATGTCAACTTGACGTTTTATTGTTCAATAGCTAAAAAACAAAATTTGAAAAAGTGTTTAACAATAGGACACAACTAAAAGTCATGTAAAAGTAGGCATGAATTTTCTCTAACATACAAGTCAGAGCTGTGAACGTTATGTAAGTCAGCACACACGTCTATTTCTGGCATGTAATATGCAAGTTAACACATTTTATATTCTAAATAAACAATGAGAAACTCAGAGATGTCCATTTAAGAGAATAAAATTTCTAGAAAATGACCTTTCCAGGCTAGTGAGTGAGCGTAAAATATCAAAATTGTTCCAAAAAAAAAAATGAAGGAAGGAAGGAAAGAAAGAAAGAAAGAAAGAAAGAAAGAAAGAAAGAAAGAAAGAAAGAAAGAAAGAAAGAAAGAAAGTCAACACCTAGGGAAATTCGAATATTTAAAAGTATACCTTGAAGCGCTAAATGACCTTTACTTTTTCTCACTAAATTTAAAATGTTCACCTGCGTCCAGATTACACATTTATAGAGAGAGTTTGATTTGAGGTGTTCAAGCATTTAGATTTAGGGCATTTGAGTTGCCAAAACTCATAGCATTAAAATGAAAGAGAGTTTGCCTACGGAATTTTTAGGTTTTTATTCATACAGCTAATGCCCCAGGAGAAAAACAAATGAAAAATTACTGTGATCTAAGACACTTATATAAAACACAGAGCAATGGCCGTTTTCACATGCAGAAGAACCCTGCAGTTAAAGGATGTAGTTTTCCCTTTTCTCATCTGGCCATTAAGTGGAAGAGCTATTATAGCATTTCTATCTTGTTAACATCGTATTTTAATAATCAGAAAAGGAAAGGTGCTTTGGGAATACTTCTTCCCTTGAATCTTAAAGGGGAGAAAAAATTCAGTGACTCCAAGTTGCAAATTAAAGTAACAAAGAACAGATTAACAGGAGAAAAAGGTTTATTCATATACACAGCAGAGGGCATCAGATAGAAGAAGTAGCTGGCTTATTAAAAGGTGAAAGTTAAAAACTTCTATACTTAACTTAGTGGGAGCAATAGAGAGTGGAGAGGAGCAGCCTAAGGAAAGAAAAAACAGATTTCATTAGCAAAGACAAATGGGCTTCTTAGGAGAACAAACGTGAGGTTAGAGAGTTTGTAATGATGTTTGTCTATGCGGGAATGAGTGGTCTTCTCAATTTCTCCCCTACAGAGGTGATTTCTGGTAGATTTAACCTTGGCCCCTTTCCTGGGACTACAAACCTCCCAAGGAGGGAATTTATGGCAGTCCTCATGTTTCATAAGTTTCTTCTTTCAGTTAGATAAGGGAAAGTCCAAGAAGACTTCTTTCCTCATGTGTTTCATCTCTAACAAGGTTAGCTTAAATTCATCTTCATGCCAGCTCTGGGGTCCGTGAGGTTCTCAGAGTCTCAGACTGTTTTCAAGCATTTACTATCCAAAGTTAGAAAATCATCATTTCTCATCCATGTGCTAAAAATAATTAATACCTACTCAATATCTAGAAAAAACATTTAAAGTCATTAGTATAAAAACAAATTTCTCTATTCTCCCCCTTCTGATTAAAGGGTTCCAAGAATAGCTTCCCCATTAATCAAGGTCTCACTTTCCTACAGGTTTTGTTTCAAAGCCCTTTGGTGTACAGTGTTAGTGGAAACATGCATATTCATCAAGTGTCCAATCTTTTTTATTTTTAAATAGAGACTGAGTTTCACTTTATCACCCTTGGTAGAGTGCCATGGCGTCACACAGCTCGCAGCAACCTCCAACTCCTGGGCTTAGGTGATTCTCTTGCCTCAGCCTCCCAAGTAGCTGGGACTACAGACGCCCGCCACAACGCCTGGCTATTTCTCTGTTTTGCAGTTCAGCCGAGGCCGGGTTTGAACCCGCCACCTTCGGCATATGGGGCCATCATCACCTTACTTGAAGAACCACAGGCACTGCTTGAGTGTCTAATCTTTTATGATTTTTTGCAGTACTTTGGAAGAATAACAGTTGTCTTGGGCCATGCATTAAATACAGAAACACTAACGAAAGCTGATGAACACAAAGAAAAGGCCTGTGGATACTCTTCACGATATCTGATGACACCACAGATAAGCAAAGCAGTCCTCAAATAATCTGCATACAGCCTGGGGGCTGCAGGTTGGACACCTGTGATTTAGATCATTTGAAGATTTTTTAGTTTAAATCTTTCAACTGGTATTTCTTTTATTTCATTGAAAGCTTGATTATCAATGTGAAAAATAAATGTGGTATAAAAACAGTAGCAGTAGCTTCCACTGGAAAAGGGTTGACAAAGAAATGGAAGCAGACTTAGTCACAGTTTGAAAAGCTTGCAAGTTCAATTCCACCTCCCTTCAAATGGTTGGTAAAGACAACCAGATTATTTCATCCCCAAATATAATTCTTTGCCTCATCTTGATATTGCTATTCAAAGGGGCTGCAACCATAGCAATAGCTTATTTCCATTTTGGGGAGATTTGCATCCGTAAAGGAAATCTATATTAGTGAAATAAACAGCAGATAAAACAGGCTTTTTTGGACATTTCCCTCCTACCTACCCCCAAACTAGAGCTAGAAAAGATTAACTCACAGGGAAATAACACTGAACATCTGACATTTTTGAATGTCTGACAGAAAAAAACTTTTATTACAGGCTACCATTTATTCTTCCTGAAACCTGATAGCTGAGAGACACGACCTCCCTGCCCTCCCCTCTCCAAAATGTTCCAAGTCTTTACTCCTTCTATAACCTCAGTATGATATAAAAACTTCTTTCTTCTGGCATTTTGTTTTCTTTGGTCACATACTTTGTATTTCTGCTCATTAATTAATTTGTATTCTTTTTTCCCAGTTAATCTGTCCATTGTCAGTTTGTTTTATGGACAAATTAGTGAACAGACAGAGGGATAAGGAAATTCTCTTTACCCCTACAATAAGAAAGTCTCATTGGTATTTTGAAAATATAATATAATTTTTATGTGGACTTGATTTTCTATTGGGAATGAGCAATGTTACTTCTCTGTGAAGTCTAACCAACTAAGCCTATTAGAGGAACAATGAAGATGTTTCCATAATCTGTAGAGTTTCATTTTAAAAATGTACAAGTATATGTAAATGTAAGGGCCTTAAAGTGCAGCTGGTCATTACAGTACCGCTATCAAACCCTCATGCTTTTTAAAAGAGAAAATTAGTGTCATCTGTTATCTTTTTTAACTTGCAGCATCAGCAATAGCATCACCAGCACAATCTTTCAAAAAAAATAGAATAAATAAAAGAATGAATCTCAACATAAAGCAGCAACAATGCTAGCTGGTCTTTTCAAGAAATAAAGAAGAATGTGGAAGGAATGTGTTTGCAGTCCCCGAGGGGATAAGCACAAGATCCTAACATAAAACTCATGCAAATCTGGAGCAACTGTTTGTGGTTGAGGATGAAATAATGCAAATAAGGGAAAGATGTTTTGGTAGCTTCATAATCTGTGTCTCTGCAAAATGGGTTCCTGTGTTGAAAAGAGGATGTTACACAAAACAGCATCTTGGTCTGAGATCTCAGATCGATTTTCTATTGCCTAACAAATCATCCCTTGCTCAAATCTTTTGTGTTAGAAAAAAAATAATCAAAATTAGTGTCAACAGCATAAAATGTTGCCATTGGGGACAAGAGAGTTCGCTGTGATAGAGATTGTCCTGGTCCAACTTACATCAAAATCTTGTCTCTATGTGAAGGAAGCTCAGTGTCAACATCCTCAGTAACTAACACTCGAGTAGAGTTCTGAGAACTGAACTGGCAAAATGGGTCCCCTATGGGTTTTCCATTTCTTTTGAATAACTGTGTTTCTCCACAAAGAGCTTCCAAAGACAGATATGTAAATCAAGATAAATCAAGCATTCTTTCATCATCATTTAAATATGTGCACTCTGATTGACTCCAATATTCTATTTCTGGGAATTTGCCCTAAGGAGACAATGTGTGATGTCCATGAGAGGCCAGTGCATCATAAATGTCCTCAGTAAAAAATTTCAGATGAAAATATATTCCACATAATAAGAAAATATACCACTATTACAAACAAACTTTAAAAGAATATCTATGGAGCTGAATAATGTTCCCAACATGTTTTAAGAGAGGAAAGGCAGTTAATAAGAAAGACATATATAGCAAATGATGCCATATTTGCAAAATACTTTGCATGGGTTTAGGATTTGTATATGACATGGTATCATTATTTTTATTTTTATTTCTCATTTTTCCCAATAAATACATATTATTTGTGAACTAAAATCTAATTTTAAAAAGAATACTCCTGAGGTAGCTAAAGTATTGATCTCATGTTATACCTTCTGACTTTCCGGGCACCCCCATTGAACCTGGAAAGGGCCACTTGTCTGGATTCCCATTCACTGAGGACCTTAATGCAAGTTCAGCCTTCTGGCTTCAACCAATCATTGGATAAAATACAGGGATGTTCCCTACAGCAGCTTCCTCTAGTTTACTGGCACTGAAACGCTGAAGAAAGACTTCTCTATTGTCACTCCTGGCATGTTTTAGAATATTAAAAGATATAATTGCCAAAATGTGGAAACAGCTTAATGCTCACCAACCCAGGAAAGGGTTAACAAGCTGTGGTATATGTATACCTTGGAATACTATTCAGCTGTTAAAAATGATGGAGACTCTACATCTTTTGTATTAACCTGGATGGAGTTGGAACACATTCTTCTTAGTAAAGTACCACAGGAAGGGAGAAGCAAGAATCCAATGTACTCAATTCTAATATGAAGGCAGTAGATGATCTAATACATGCCCACACAAGAGAAAAAGTAAAAATTAGTTCAAGGTGGGGGATGGGAGATCTAGAGGGGAGGCGTGGGGGGGAGGGTGTGCTCCCACTTAATGGGCACAACATTAGGATGTATGGCACAACTCTTGGGGGAGGAAAACAATTATAATAAAGGCTCTACCTAACAAATGCAAACACTGTAATCTAATTCTTTGTACCCTCAATTAACCTGAAACAATAAAAAAAAATGTACTAAACTGAAGGCTGAGGAGGATAAAGGGATGCTGGCATGTCCTGGCTCGCAGTACATAGCACTCAATAAATATGAGTGACATGTGACATGATATCATTATTTTGTTACAAAAATAATGACAAAAGTAGGATATATGAAAAAAAGAAAAAGGGTATTAAGATAATGCTTGACACACTATCCTTCAACCCTTGTGTTGGAGGTGGGAGGTACAATCATTGGATTGGGTCCCTCAGCCTGGGAATGAGTCCCGGGGAATACATTTCATGTTACTGATTAAGAATGTTTAGTACACTGGGTGCAATGGGGCATGCTGTACCAACTCGTTAGGACTTGTCAGGATTGATTTATACAAATTCAAGATTAAGGATTTTCCTCATTTCACTATTGTGACTGTGAATTTCAGTTACCATGGTTAGTTGCATAGAAGGATGTGTTTACATGTTCGGTCCTCCATAGAAATCTTGGATCCCGAAATTTGAACAAGCTTTCCTCAGCAGATAGATTTTATTACACGCACCTCTGCTGCTCCCGGCTGGAGGAAAGAGTATTTCCATGCAATTGAAGAAGGAGAAAGACTTCAGTCATGACATGACTTCTCTGTGTTCTTTCTATTGCATGTCTTTTCCCCAAGGCTTTTGCACCTATGCTGTAATAAATTGTAACTGTGAATATTACCTGTGATTGTGTCTTGGGAGCCATTCTGGAGAATCAGAAAGAAGGGTGGTAGTGAGAACCCTGCAACATGTGCTCTCTATTTCACCTGCAACTCCCAGACCATTCGTTCTGTGTGGCCATTTGTGTTCCGTATCAAGTTAGTGTTGGGTGTTTGCCTGGATTTTATCTATTTCACAGTCTTGCTGAAGAAAATCTAAGCAGCTACCCTTGTGGCCTCATCTCCACCTGGGCTTGTAAGTTTTGTACTTCTACACTCTTCAGCAAAGAACTTCGCGGAGACACTTGTGAAGCAAAGATCTACTTTTGAGAACTGGAGAGCAATAGTAAGATTTCCCTCCTGAATACAGGAGAGAATACCAGAGGGTCCCAGACAGGAGACTGTGAAGATGTTCCCTGCAGAGAAAATGCACAGAAAGAAGCCAAAGTGTGCGGGCTCTGGGCAGCTGCTCTGGTTCTTTTGGCCTTTTAGTGTCAAGTGCTTTGGGGCGATTATTTAGGAGGTGTGGTCACTGATGCTCATTGTCGCCCCATCCAGGGCTTCTCACAGCTGAAGAATTATTAATTCCCTCCTCACCATTAGTCTCTGGTTCTCCACACTTTGTTCCTTCTGCTTTTCTCCTAGGAAACAATTTTTAAGTCAGTCGTTTGTTGACGCTATCAATCTGGCTACCAGAAAATCAACAGATTTCATTTCTACAAGTTCATCTTTTGCACACAGGCCATTCTTGTCTTCCCTATGTAGGACCACATATGTAGTTGAGAGAACAGACGAAACTTCCCAAATATTCAAATTTTTGTGAGTTTCCTGAAATAGCATAATGCATGTGGGTGACTACATAGTACAGTTTTGCTTTGTGGACTCTTGAAATTTGAAATCTATGTATCAGATAATAATAATAAACTTTCACCATAAAATGTTGAGTTCTATCAATAGTAATTATTGTTAAATAAATTTGAAATTTTTAGATATCTTACATTTTTAAAGAAGGATCTATAACAGGTTTTACAATGAGTTTCTTCAATGAGCATATGAATTATATGAATTCATTTAAGACTGTTTTATTTTAAGTGATTTTAGTATTTTGGGGGGACTTAGACTCCTCATTCCAAGTAACTTTTGATTGTCTTCTTCTTACTCTCTGGTTGATACTCTCAGGCTTTATCTTCCAATAGTTTCTCTTCTTTCTTTACCATAACAATCAATCTGCACATTTGACCAGGCAGGAAACTTCAGAGTATCTGACTAGCACTTGGTTCTCCATTCTTTGACAATGGCTACTCTCACTACTGAATTTAGTGAGAATTCTAGTTCAATCAAGATCAGTGTTGAAATCTTTTTTGCAATGCTCCTTCTATGCAGTGAAAGAAAGACGCCAATATTTTTTATTATGTAATTCTTTAAACTATAAAATCTTTGAATTAACTCATAAAATCAGATAACACTGGAGGAAAAAATTTATATTTGTCACACAATAATAAAATTGACTCGTCTGAGTACTGGAGTGTGAAACTCCTTAGGATGATCACTATTTGATCTGTCACTCGCTGAAAGAGGGAATCTGGCATAAACTAGAGAAGGCTCTAGTTTCTTTTTTCTTTTTTGTAATATTAAGCAATTATAGTCCTATTGTTAGCACTAAAGTGCTTTTAAAATTTTTCTACAAGGTAGTAACTTCTATCTAATACATTCGATATTAAAATACTCCTTTACCAGAATTGTAATGTCAAAAAGTGTAAGAATTTTATTATTAACATAAAGATTTAAAAAATATCTTTCATTTGTCTTTTAAAAATATAAATGCAATCATTCTCCATCCTCCCAGGCCTGAGAATCCAGGGAGCAAGTGGTTTCTAAGCAGCAAGAGTTTGAAAAGCAGAATGAACCAAAATAAAGAGTAAGTTGATGGGTCCTGTAGAGGTGAATGCCCAGAACTCAATAAATAAGAACTCCTAGCCGTCCTGCAGGTTGAGGTGGTGTGCAAGCCAAGAGAGAGAAAAGGTTCAACTGAATAGTGAGGAAAGCCTACTACTTGATGAGTAGAAGAGAATGGGTCTGGTCAGAGGGACAGCGTAGCCAGGATTCAGGTGGACTTTGGTCAGAATTTTAACCACATGAACTCCTAGTGTAATTTTGGTTCTGTAACTTAATAGTTTTACATTTCAGTTACTTTAACTCAAAAAGGAGAAATCGTGACAACTTGCAATATAATATTTAACAGTGCTGTCTTAATCTATTTTTGGGATCATGTCTAAAAGCTTTCAATATCCTTTCATGGTCAGTTTGCTAAACCTACATCCCAAGCCTTCACCAGTCTTGGGTTACAACACACACCCTCAACTGACAGAAGTACCAGATGTGAAACCTCTAAGGATGGCTCCTTCTTTTCTTTTGCCTGCAGATTATATAAAATTCTCAGTCCTCAAGAAGCCCCTTGAAAATCTCTCTAACTCCACCTGGTTTGCCATATGTAATCTGTCTCCTATAATTCCAGCTGGCTGTTACCTTTTCTCCCAGATGCAATCTCCTGTATGGCCCTGTGTGTCAATCTTTCCTTCAGGTCCATAAGTAATAAAGAATTTTTTTACCTATTCTGGGGCATTTTATTATGCCCTGCTGTCATCAGAGTATCATAGAGTCTGGGACTTGTTTGGTACAATGCCTAGTACATAGATTTTTGACTCCCTCCCACAAACCCTTTCTCATGAGGAATTCCTCTTCTGCCTATAAGATATCAGATTTTGTCGGCACCATGGATAGCAGAACTAGAAAAGAAAAACAATAAAAGCTTAACTTTAATTGTCTTATTTAGACAAAGTGATTAAGATAGAACTCATGCTTAACAATAATCTTCTTACCACACCAATCCCACTTTCTAAACTATAAAG
>CAUYON010097974.1:0-15145 GCA_963573935.1 Arctocebus calabarensis | reverse complement strand
GCGCCCCGCTCCCCAGCCCGCCCCTCCCCTGCACGCCCACTCCCCAGCCGGCCGCTCCCCAGCTCCCCGCTCACCCGCGCAGGGTGCCGGGTTCCTAACTTGCGCGGACGGGCACCGGTCTGCAGCCTGGGCCAGCCCTGGATGACCTGGACTTTCACTACACAGCAGCTGGTTCACTCACGAGAAAAACAGTAATTCTCCACAGTGAAGTGAGTACTGCGGGCCTTCTCCTTACCCGGGGCAGATTTGGAGTCCCCGGTGTGCACTGGGTTCGACGCCTCCCGGGACCGCTGCGCTACCTCGGGCTCTACCACGTTTCCAGATTTGGCGTTCAGCTTTGCGGCATCTTTCGCTTCAAAGAAGAACGACAAAACTTGTTTCACGCCCTTTACGTGGATTTAACTCGGGTGCTGTTGGTGTGCGACCTGCCATCTTTTGTCGCGGTGCTGTGCTCCTACTGTAGAATTTTATTTTGAAATGTTCAGAAGAGTATTCTTTTCATGAAATCTTTTGTCTCGCATGTATTTGTATTATTATTTTCTTGTGAAATTTGGTAATATCCATGCTCTAAAAGGACAGAAAAGCAAATAAAGGCATGGAGGCACACTTGGCTCATCAATCAGCCTGACATGTTGAAGTAACACTTGTTCTTTTAAAAGTAGGTGTGGAATCCTTGAGACCCTGCTGGTCTTGGAAATTGTTATCAAGGACATCAACAATTTCAAGAATTTTGCAGTTTCTGGGGGAGCTGGAGTGCAGAACACCTGCAGGACATAAACGCCTGTGCTGACAAACGCGTGTGTGACGCAAGCGCGTGTGCTGACGTAAATGTGTGTGCTGATGTAATTGTGTGTGCTGACGTAAGTGCCTGTGCTGACGTAACCGACTGTGCTGACGTCATCTGTAGTCAGGCAAGGAAAGCCGGGTAGCTCCTCCACCCACCCTGCACTCCAGCCTTGCGCCTCTGCCCAGCCCAGCTGCCCCTCCCATCACTTCAAAGAGAATGACCAAAGCTTTTGCACCAATATGTTCATTCATTCATTAAAATTAATAGTTTTAAAATAAATGGAAATATAGTTTTTATTATAATCTTCTATTTTCCAACCTATTTAGCACAACAGCAAAATAGCTGAGGTCGTGTATTGTTTATTAAAACTTCCTCCTAAAGGACTAAATTTTCTGATGCACTTTGGTTAGGATCCATGGAAGAAAAACACACGGTGCGCCATTAAATTTGAATTTTACAAAAATAATGATATATTTTTGGTTTAAGTATGTCCCAAACATAGTGTGTCATATCAAATACCAGGAAGAATGGTAGCTTACCTGCAAATTATTACACATTCACTGTGGCAGCCCTAGTCACATAGATGAGTTGGAGGGCAGACTCTTCCTCTACCCACTTAGATCCCAGTGTCCTGTGGGTTTAAGGGCCAATAGGTGGTTGAACAGGAGAATATTTGATTATGCATGTGGGGTCACTCAGAGGAGGAGGCCCCCTCAACAGCTGGGGATGAGGGATTATCCAGCAACTTAATATAGGAAAGGAGAAGAAAGGGGTTCTCCAGGAGTCAAATGAGCTTTCGAAGGAACAGGTGAAAGGTACACTCATTACAGCCTGGGATTATTATTTTAAATTTAATTTCTCGTCTCTGTGCCGATGCTCAGCCCCCTTCCTTCCTGGAATTTCTCCTGGAGAGGGGATTTATGGCAGCTTCACTCTCAGAAGGCTCTGCCCTTAGTCAGACACGGGGAGCTTGATAAGGCTGCTTTGTGCATTTGCTGTGTCTCCAAACGTCTTCAATTTAAAACGGTCTTGGCACCACTGCAAGTCCCTTCACATACGTCCTCTGAAGAACCACTGTGGCTGGTGCATATTGGTGCAATATTTTTGGAAGGTAATTTGACATAATCTATATCATTATCTATTAATTCAACAATTAAAGTGCATGGTATTTATTGTACAAATATACTCACAGGCCTTTATAATAATACATTTTTTGGGGGAATGTATATATGATTGAATTTTGTACTAGAAACAAAAGCAAAGAAACAAAAAAACTAATTGTGCATGAAAATGAGGACTGGTAGAATACATTTAGATAAACCCATAAAATGAAATATTAAGTAGTGCCCCAAAAGGGCAAGCTAGAATTATATAGAATAACATACAAAATAAGCAGCGTTCTGATGCTATGATTCTTCCTCATGCCCTTCTTCCTAATAGCCTAATAATTTTAAGAGAATACTGATGAGAGGCTCCATATACTGAATACAAACTTTGTGCTAAGCCCTGTTGTAAGAGCTTCATGTGTAGTAACTCACTTATTCCTTGTAACTGGCTTATAAGGGGTATATAATTCTCAACTTTATGTTCTTTATGAAATAGTGAGGCACAGCAGGATAAGCCATACTTGCTTAAGGTCAGAAAGCTAGGGGATAATTAGAGCTAGATTCATCTGTGGGGCCAGAGGGGACGAGGGCTTCAGCTTTCCTTGTACACACACAGACACTATCTGGAAATGCAGACAAGAAACTCTCGCCTGAAGAAGATGGCCATTCGTGTGCACAGAGTCCCTCTGAGGAGCGGTGCCTGGTCTGGGGCATGGACTGTAGACACTACTTCCTTCTTTCACTCACCTCAACTCTTTGTTTATTTGTATTTAAAAAAGAAATATTGGTAAAGCACAGAAAGTTCTTACCAACTTTGTGAATTGCTTCTTCCTCCGAGGATGAAACAAGGACAGAGAAATGAAGGGCCCACTTTTATTACTTATAGTATTATTTGATATCTGAAGGGACAAACTGTCATGCTATAAACTGAACATATTACAAAGAGCCGGAGAGAGTAGGCACTTTATTGGAGGCCACACGGGACTTTCCCATCCTAAACCTCGCCTCAAAATTATGGGCGTGTGCACGTAAGTTTGCAGTGTGTCCCCTGGGGGTGGGCATGTGTTTATCTGGAAGATAGAGTCGAACATCAAGACTCTAGAGCCTGAGATCTGCAGATGAATTCCGGGACCCCACTAATACATATGGAAAGCCTGGGGCTTCCCAGGATGACTTGAGTTTCCTCTGTCTTCAGATTTGGGAATACACAAAACTTAAACTTCCGTGAGATTACATAACAATATTTTGTGAATGTGTGCATCTGAATCGGTGGTAGATCATAATTTCTAAATTTGTTTTTATTGTTATAGCTGTACCCAGTTTCATTCCAGTAGGATGTATTTTCTGTGTGTGTCTCCATTGCTCCTGGATAGGTAAACAGCACACACCCTCTTGAGGTTGGGTACTGTGCCTTCACCCTGTGTCTTTACTCCCATCACTAGCCGGTCCTCTGAGAGAGTACATTTACATCAGTACAACTATTTAAATTGTGGGGTGGAAACTCACAAAATTGATACAAAATAAAAGAACAATGCCATGCATGCCCAGTCTGGTGTTTCCTACTCTAGAGTTTTTTCTTTCAAAATGTAGCAAATCACATTTTTTAGAATGAAATTTCTGATTAGCACAGGGATAAGAAACTGTATTAAAAAATTGTCACACCTTCCAGCTGTTTCTTTAAAGGCTAATTTGTGTCCCATAGAACTCCTGGCCTTTTGTGTTACCCGTTTGCAGACACAGAAGTCTCAAGTGTGGACAAACACTCCCTACCTCACAGCCATGCCTGACCACGCAGCAGCTCCCACCCCTCTCCTGCCCCCACCAGCATGTCCACTTTCCAGGCCACTGACACTCTGATTCTCCTGTTCAGAGCACATGCCCACAGCTGCCAGGACCCTGGGCTTCTGGCCTCAGGCCCACCCTAGAAAGTGAAGTTGGCTGCGGGGTTGCCTCCTGCACGGGCACATCCTTTCTGAGGAACAGCTCACTTCCGAGGACATTCAGCTCTTGTCTCTGAAAGCCTCCTCTGTTCCCAGTTTCGGTAGAACTGGAGAAGACCTTTGATTCAATTCCTTGTTGCATTGCAGTTGAGTTATGCCAGGTACCCCATCCTACCTCCCTTCCCCAAGGCTCTATTCCCAAGGGTTGTCCCCAACAAGCCTCCGGCCTGCAAACCTCCAGCTCAGAGTCAGTGACAGTGACATAGAACAGTGAAGACACACATTCATCTCAGTTCTGTTGAGTCTGGCTTAAGCTGACAATTCCTGATATCATTTTCTTTTTCTTTTCTTCCTTTCTTCCTTTCCTTTCTATCTTTCTCTTTATTTCTTTTTTTTTGAGACAAAGTCTCACTTTGTCGCCTTCAGTAGAATGCCAAGGCATCACAGCTCACAGCAAACTCGAACTCTTGCACTCAAGTGATTCTCTTGTCTCAGCCTCCTGAGAAGCTGGGACTACAGGTGCCCGCCACAAGGACCAGCTCAGGTGATCCACCGCCTTGGCGTCCCAGATTGCTAGGATTACAGGCGTGAGTCACTGCACCTGGCCTCCTGGTATCATCTAATGATTTAATTTTGTGACACACACACAGATACTTCCCTGTGTATATTCTGTGATGGGTCACAGAATATATATCACTTTCCCCTCACATCAGAAGTAAAATGCATCTTGTGTGACCTTATTTTCCCTTGTTTTTTATGTCATTTGTTTCACCTATGAAAAGTTGTAAACTGCAAAGGCTCACTCAGTTCATGAGATTTAAATTCATGTACCTTAATCATAGTACTATTTTCTCTATTTGTGAGTATTCACATTCTTTCTCGATTTTCCTTCCTTTCTTAAAATAAATCTTGCTGAAGTGAAAGTTTGCCTATAAATCCTGTTCGCATCTTCGATTATTACACTGGGTGAATTTCTGGAAATGAAATTACAAAGAATGAAAGTACGGCCTTTTGCATAAAATTTGCTATGCACTGCCAAATCGCTCTCCCTGGAAAGACAGAATCAATTTCTACTCTCCTATTCCCCTCACTCAGCAGTGTTTGTTTTAGTTTGTTTGCTGGTAGTCATCAATACATACTATTTATAATTTATATGTGAATTTGTAAATTTGCGTAATTAGAAATGATTAGACAGGCGATAGACCTGTACGGATGTCTGTATGTGGAGAGAGAGACCGAGGCTCACGTGGGAGCGGGCTGGGTGAAGGCGTGTGCCTTCCGTGTCAGGTGGAGGTGGACACAGAGGGCCGTGTGGGCAGTCGGGACGCTGCTCTTGCCAGCTCCATAGCTGGAGCCTTAAGATGTAGACGTTTGTTCTACCCGTCCTTTTCTTCCTCCATCCTCCTCTCCCTTCTCTTCTACTTTTCTATTTTGGTGGTGAGGATTTGAGTTCTGGGGAGGAAGCCACATATTTCCCAGACCTTTGCTGGGGCTCTGAGATCTCCTGTCTCGGCTCAGACGGGGGCCTGCTGGCCACTTGCCCAACAGAAACACACACCTCACTCACTGTTTTCAGGCAGAAGCCAATGAGTGTAATGTTTATTATATTTCTTTTTTTTAATAATTTTATTGAATCATAATTGTGTACATTGGTGCAATCATAGGGCACAATGCGCTTCATATACAATCAGAAATATTTTGATCGTACTGTTACAGATAGCCTTCATGGCATTTTCTTGATCACTATATAAAGACATTGATACTCTACATTTAATAAGTTTCACCAGTACCCTGCTAAGATGCACCTAGGTGTGATCCCACCAATTGCCCTCCCTCCACCCATACGATTTAGCATAATTCTTAAGGGCCCCAGGATTTTCAGAATGGTAAATGAGCATTAGCTTTAACTTAAAATTCACCAGCTTCATTAGTCCCTGACAAGAGACTCAGTCCATCCCTCGAAACTCTGAAGCCAGACATTGAATTCTCCTCACTAGCAGTGAAACTCCTAGATGGCATCTGCTTCCAACAGAAGGCTATTCCGTCTACATTGGAAATGTACAGTGTAAGGCAGCCACCTTCATCAATGATCTCAGCTAGATCTTCTGGATAACTTGCTGCAACTTCTACTCAGCACTTGCTGCTTCACCTTGCACTTTCACGTTAGGGAGGTGGCTTTTCTTAAACCTTGTGAACCAACCTCTGCTACCCTCAAACTTTTCTTCTGCAGTTTTCTCACCCCTCTAAGCTTTCTTAGAATGGGAGAGAGTTCAGGCCTTCTCTGGATTAGGTTTTGGCTTACAGGAATGTTGTGTCTGATTTGATCTTTTATCAAGTACAATCAAACTTCCCTCATATTAGCAATAAGCTTGTTTTGCTCTTACCATTTGCGTGTTGACTGGAATTGCACTTTTAATTTCTTTCAAGATCTTTCCTGGGCATTTACAACTTGGCTAATTGGTGAGAGGCCTGGTTTTGGCTTATCTTTCTATGTGCCCTCCACACTAAGTTGAATGCTTTCTAACTTTTGGCTTAGTGAGGGATATGCAGCTATTCCTTTTTCTTGAACACTCAGAGGCCATTGTAGGGTTAGCTGGGTTAATGTCAATATTGTTGTGTTTAAGGAGAGACACAAGAGAGGCCCAAGGAGAGGGAGAAAGCTGTTGGAATGGCTGGGGGAACAGGCAAAATACACCACATTTATGGATTAAGTTCACCATCTTATATAGGTGCAGTTCATGGCGGCTCAAAACAATTAAAATAGTAACATTGAAGATCGCCTATCATAGATCAATGTGATTTACTAGTATACATTAAAGAAAAATAATGAAAAACTTTGAAATATTGTCAGAGTTACCAAAATGTGACCAGAAACACGGAGTGAGCACATGCTGTTGGGAAAATGGCAGATGATGGCACTGTTTGCAGAATTCTCCACTAGAAGAACACAGGATCTTTCCCTCAGGCTACAATTAGCATGTCTTCAAAAGGATTGAGCCAAGTTTAGATTATCTGCTGCTGGGGAAAGAGCAGAGGCAGCCCATGTGGATGCCCACACAGGGAGAGGTTTGCACCCAGCTTAAATTTGATCTGGACGTGACAGGCCAAACTTTTGGAAACTTAATCCCTTGGCAAGACCTGTGGTTTGGAGGTCTGATAGCCATGCTGGTTAAAGAAGCCAAAAAAATCAACAGTTGAAAGAGAAATTGACTTTTGATGTCATCGGGTCAAAGAAAAGGACCATGCCAAGGGGCCTTGGCGATGGCCAACAGCTGATAGGGACAGAGTTCCAAGTCTATGCATCAGAATCTGATGCCTACAGCCAACTAGGATACATAAGAAAGGAGAAGGAAGAAAAGTTGTGTAGTGAGAGAAAAATAGGGTCTTCCCATAGTAAGAAGCCCACACTGTCATAGGGAAATTTAGAAGTGGGCAGATGGTAGAGACAGAAGCCTAAAATAAAGACAGATGGGTGTATTTTTATTGTGAGAAATCATACAGCGGAACACTCTGAGAGACCTTCTGCTTAGTCCCTTTGCCCCACATTGAAGAATTTAGCATTAGTTCAATTATGACAAGATGGAAATCCAAAGTTAGCATTGGTTATTTCTGGGTAGTAAGGTTATGAGGGATCTTTACTTTACTCGTCATAACTTTTTCAAGCTGACTACTATAGATTTGCATTCTTTTCAAAATTAATGTTTTAATTGGAAAGAGTCTGTTTTATAACAAAAGACTCAAATGAAGTGAATTTTAGAGAATAAGCAATAGAAATGCCTGGTATTTTATATGTGTAAAATACTTTGGTGCATCACCCTTTCTAGAGCCTTTTCTATAGTCCCTTCTACTCGAAGTCACTTCTTCTTCCCAAGGATGTTTTGCCAAGCTCCTTGTTCAGGGCAGGGAGATCTTCATTGAACCTTTCCTAGGCCTCATGGGTGACTCAACCTCTGGGTCAGCATCAGCCTTCCAGAAACAGTCCTGACCACATGCTCCACAGCACGGTGGCCAGTGGAATAGGGACCACCGGAATGTCCTCTCTTGTTGCTCCGGCTTGGGCCTTCCCTTCCTCCTTCAATTGCGGTTGCCTTCACTTTACCTGTCCTCTGCTGCTCAGTGCAAAGGCCGAAACAGGTAATGTGTGTGTGTGTGTGTGGGGGATGGCCTAGGGGATGGATCTAGAAAATGGAGGGCTCAGAGGCTACTCTAACCCCCACACATACTCCACTGCCCACTTGCCCCTCCCTCTGTGGACAGAAGGCCTATCTGGCTATTGCAGCTTCTGCAGTACCACCCGTCTCCCTTCTGCCTCTGTGCTGGGTCCATCCTGCTCTTCATCTCTCTGTACCCAGTAGGGCTTTCCTGCCTGCTCACTCTACTCCAGCCACACAGGTCCCCTTTCTGTTCTCCAAACATGGCATCATGCTCCCCACCAGCCCTGGATGACAGCCCTCCATGTGCCCACAGAGTTAACTACTGTAACCCTTGAGTTTCTTGCTTGAATGGCCCCTTTTCGATGAGGCCTTCCTCAAACACAGGCCCCTCACCTCTCTGCCCCATTCTTACTTGTTATTTCTCTTTGCATTTATCACTATCTAATGATTTTCCTATGTAATGTGTCCTCAATATATTTCTCATTGTTTTTGTCTGTGTCCTCCCACCAAGATGAAGGTTCATGAAAGCTAAGATTTTTGTCTGGATTCTCACTGCTATATGTTTTGCACCCTTCTGAGCATAAACTAGGTGCACATTAAATGCTAGTGACTGCAGAATGGAGGAATGTGCATAGAGGGAAATGGATTTGAAGGGCTTTTCCTAGGAATGAAAGCATTTCCAGGTCCAAACGCCTGACTTACAAATGGCTTTTGGAATCAACTTTTTTGAACATGGAATTCTGCCTGCAATTCAAAATTTTATTCCAGTCTAAGAGGTGTCAGATACTTCCTGACACTTGCTTGTTAATCCTTGAAGCCACATGAAAGCAGTGGGCTCCAGGCCTCTTTCTTCTAGCAGCTAAGAGGGTGAGCCTTGCCCAGCATCTGATCTTTGATCCTCACGTTTTGTTTGTACTTCTCACTCAGTTTCACACAGCAGCGCTAATGACCCCGTAACTCCTTCTCTCAGGACGTGTGTACTTTTAGTCTGTCTATTACAGAGCCAGCTCTACAGACTAAAAGATGTGCCTATCAGTTAAAGGAGGGGCCCTGTAGCAGGAACACCCAGCTAGCTGACCTCAAAGCACCCTAAACTCCAGAAAGCATCTTTGTTGTGCTCAAATAGGCCTTCCACACAAGCCAGAATAAACAGAAAAGCAAACACTTAAGAGGAGGCTCAAAGCACGGACTTTTTATATTACCATTTTTCTTAACATTTGATTCATTCTCTTTAGATATTCAGCCTCTCTTTGATTATGAACCCAAATGTAAGAGAATTTTCTTGGGGTTCTAAAAAGTCATAATGCTTTCTGGAAACAGAATCTTAGCACAAGGAAATCTCTATATTCTTCTTCCATCTTGATCTGTGTTTTCCAGACAGAATAGCTATTGCTTTGTGTTTGTGTAGAATATGCCATAAAGATAGGAAACTCAGAGTTCAAAGGACCATCTCTGTCATCTTTGAAATCTCTTTCATTGATGGTAACCTTAAATATTTGCCCTTGTTACTCCCCCAACCATTCTCTCCACAGCTGATACTATCCATGCCAATGATGTCAGTTGCCTATAATCCAAATGTAGAATTCAGCCCCAACTTCACACTGGAGTTTTTGGTCCACCTAAATGTCCCACAGGTACTTCAGGTTCACTATATCCAAGGGTAAGTCATTATTGTTTCACCAAAATAAAAGATTTTTAAAATAAAAACTAAAAAATTATTAATAAAAATTCAGATTCTCCTGGAATCAAGCCTAGGTAATGACCTTTTCCTGCTCACCAAAACTAGGCATTTTATTTTGTTTTATTTTATTTTTTAAGAAGTTCAAAGTACAGTAAGTGCACACTTTTTAAATTTCAGATTTATGTGAGGGTACAAATAATTAGGCTACCATGTTTGCATTTGTTAGGTTGAGTCCCTGTTATAGTTGTGTCCTAGACTCAGAACACAATTTCCTTCCACCTCTCCCCAACTTGAATTGAATTGAGTTTTTCTCTTATATGGCATGTCCTAGATTTCTACTGGATTCATATTAGTATTTGAGTACATTAGTTACTTCCTTTTCTATTCTCGTGATACTTTTTACTAAGAAGAATTTGCTTCAACTCCATCCAGGTTAATACAAAAAATGTAAAGTCTCCATCTTTTTTATGACTGAATAGTAATCCATAATACACCACAGTTTATGAATTCATTCCTGGATTGATGGGCATTTAGGTTGTTTATACTTCTTGGTGAATGTAAATTGAGCTGCTGTAAACAATCTAATCTAAATGTTCTTATAATAAAATAATTTTTTTTCTTCTGGGTAGATGCCTTAAACTAGGCATTCTAAAGTCAAACTTATCTCCCCACCACAAATTCTGTCAATTACTGAGTCACCATTTGACCATAATACAAGCTTCCAAATCTTTCTCAGGAACCATTGTGATGTCAGGATTGGCTCCTGTGGATACATGTAACACTATGCACAGATTTTTTTTTTTTTAATGTTTCCCACCCCTATACAACATGATGATTTCAATAATGATAATGAATATGATAATCATTATATCCTTATGATGCATATAATGCACAATATAATTGTACATTATACATATTTATATATAATTGTGTATAATATACATATTTACACAAAAATATAATATTACTCAGAGAAACTAGTGAAAATTTTCTTCTATGAAGTGAATATATTTTGTAACATAATATATATAAAACCATATAAGTATTAAAAGATAAAGAACTGGCAGTGCCTGTAGCTCAGAGAATAGGACACTGGCCACATACACTAAGGCTGGTGGGTTTGAACCCAACCCAGGCCTGCTAAAGAACAATGACAACTGCAAAAAAAAACAAAAAATAGTTAGGCATTGTGGTGGACAGCTGTAGTCCCAGCTGCTTGGGAGGCTGAGGCAAAAGAATTGCTTAAGCCCTAGAATTTGAGGTTGCTGTGAGCTCTGACACCACAGCACTCTACCCAGGACAACAGCTTGAGACTCTGTCTGAAAAAAAAAAAGATTATATAAACAACAAAACAACTTTCTTTTTGGTTCCCTTTAACAGCTGCACTTTGGTTACAGTCTGACATATTAACATTTATGTAAATAATAACCCAATAGCTGGGTTTTGATGAAACTAAAATATCTGCAAAAGATAGTTTTAGACAATGTGAAGTTTATTTCACTTTACTAATGTGAAGTTAATTTTCTTATTTTAAGAACAATCGTGATAGCTAGGCAGAGCAAGACGGCCGACTGGAAGCAGCTTCCGAAAGAGGTTCCTATCCAAAAGGAAAAATAACCTCCAGAAACTGAAGGTTAAGCTGAAGACTGGGGGTCCAGCCCAGAGAGAGCAGTGATAACTGCAGGTCACCTGAGGCAAGCTGCAACTCCAACAAAGCAAGCTTCAGATGCAAAATTCATCTGAAAGGAAAAGTGTCCATCGCCTCCCCCAAGAAAGCTGTGGGTTTTTTTACTTTTCTGTTTCCTTTCTTTTTTCCCTTTGCTTGCTCCTGAGGGTTTTCTATAGACAAGTGGTGAACTATGGACCTCTTGTCTCACCTACGGAAGAGTGCTGTGGGAAATGGGGTCTGCTTCTCCCAGAGTGACACTGATGTGACCCTGAACACTCTCTTGCTAGGCAGAAAAACTGAACTAACGTTTTCCCCACCATTCTGAACTTACTGTACACACTTCCAACCTTACCTGACAAACGAGAAGCCTAACCCCTGCTGAGACTGAGGGAGGAGGTTCTTGAGCAGCACTCCCCTCCCTGCCTGCCGGACCAAGCACCCCATAGGCAAAAGACTCCAGGGGAGCCGAAGCCAGCCTCCCTCCCTCTGGCCAGGGAATCCGCCCGCAACCGCACAGCCCCATGCCCTGTGCCCCGAGCTTGCCAGGCCTCCACAGGTCCATATTCTGCCAGGAACTCCACCAGCAAACACCAGGTCTCTGCAGACCTGCTGCCAGCCAGGAACTCCCTCAGTGACTGGGGCGCTTGCAGGGCCTCCACAGGTTCACCCTCGGCCAGAAACTCCCCTAGTGAATCTGCGGGCCTGCACCTGGCATTGGCAAGACCTCCACAGGCCCACCCCCGGCCAGGAACTCCCCTGGTGACTGTACAGCCCTGTGCCCCACATTTGCCAGGTCTCCACAGGTCAGCCTTCTGACAGGGACTCCACTGGTGACTACCAGCATCCACAGGTCCACCACCGGCCAGGGACTCCCCTGGCCACCATGCGGGCCTGCTCGCAGGGCCTCTGCAGGCCCTCCCCTGGCCAGGAACTCCCCTGGAAATGGCACATCCCTGCACTCCAAGCCAGCCAGGCCCCCATAGGTCCACCTTCTGCAAGGGACTCTAGAAGTCACGGGACTGGGGCCCTCCCTCCAGAGCCCTCCCTGCCTTTGCGTGGAGCCCTTCTCACAGCCAGAGACTGCTGGAGCCGTGGGCTCTCTTTGCCAAAGTCACTGGGCGCCTGGCACTCCCAGAACACTGCGCACCATCCCCCACCCTGCTGCTGGATGCAGGGGTGCCACACTCCAGAGCTACTTCTGCAGCCAGAACACCCGGGCTAGGGCGGTCCCAGAGGAGCTACACACTCCCTACAAAGTTCCAGCAACAATAGAGTGATCCCACCAGAGTCTAATCTTGGAGAGACACCTTCCCAACTCTGAGGATGGCCAGAGGCAATGGTGAAAAACAATCATGGGATGGAATCAACAGAAAAACTCTGGCAATATGAATAATCAGAGTAGATGAACTCCTCCAAGGAATGACAAGGCAGACACAGCACAAGATCCCTTGCATAGGCAAATGCCTGAAATGTCAGAAATAAAATTCAGAATCTGGATAGAAAATAAGATCAGTGGAATGGAGGAAAAGATGGAATTAGAATTTCAAGCAGTAATCCAAAAGATGACCCAGAAGATTTCTCAAGAATTCAACGAATTCAAAGACAAAATGACCAGATTTTGACACATTGAGACAAGAAGTTGCAGCCCTCAAAAATCTGAGAAATACAGTAGAATCCCTCAGTAACAGAATGGAGCAAGTAGAAGAAAGGATTTCTGACATGGAAGACAAAGCTTTTGAAAGCTCCCAAACCTCCAAAGAGGAAGAGAAATGGAAGGCAAAAACAGATCACTCTATCAGAGAGCTGTGGGATAATTCAAAGAAAACCAATATTCGCCTCATAGGGATCCCCAAAAGCAATGAAGCGGCTTCACAAGACACAGAGTCTCTTCTTCACAAGATTATGAAAGAGAACTTTCCAGACATGTCAAGAGTTTCTGAAATTCAGATAGCAGTTTCAGAACTCCAGCACAACTCAACCTGAATAAGACATCGCCCAGACACATCATAATCAATTTCACTAAACTTAATATGAGGGAGAAATTCTGAAAGCAGCCCAACATAAGAAAACCATTACCTACAAAGGGAAGAACATTAGAATAACTGCAGTTCTCTCTGCTGTAAACTTTCAAGCTAGAAGAGGTTGTAAATCTCTTCTAAATCATCAATTACAAATCATCGACTTGTAATCTCCTAAAACAAAATAATTTTCAACCCAGGATCCTGTATCCAGCTAAACTGAGTTTCATTTATGATGGAGAAATTAAATACTTTAATGATATACACATGTTGAAGAAATTTGCCATAACTAAACCAGCTCTCCAGGATATTCTCAGACCTATCTTCCATAATGATTAGTGTAATCCTCCACCACAAAAGTAAACCCACTCAGAAACTTTGGATCAAATTCCAACTTCCACAGTCCTGAAAGGATTCAAAATGTCCACCAGACTTTGAAAAGGCTTATCAATATTCACAATTAATGTGAATGGCTTAAATTGTGCTCTAAAGAGGCACAGGTTGGCTGACTGGATACAAAAGCTCAGGCCAGATATCTGCTGCATACAAGAATCTCATCTTACCTTAAAAGATAAATATAGACTCACACTGAAGGGATGGTCATCTATACTTCAGGCAAATGGAAAGCAGAAAAAAGCAGGTGTTGCAATCCTATTCGCAGATACAACAGGCTTTAAACCAACCAAAATAAGGAAGGATAAGGATGGACACTTTATAGTTGTTAAAGGTACTATTCAATATGATGAGATTTCAATTATTAATATTTATGCACCCAACCAGAATGCACCTCAATTTATAAGAGAAACTCTAACATACATGAGTAACTTGATTACCTCCAGCTCCATAGTAGTCAGAATTTTAACACCCCTTTAGCAGTGCTAGATAGATCCTCCAAAAAGAAGCTAAGCAAAGAAATTTTAGATTTAAACTTAACCATTCAACATCTGGATTTAACAGATATCTACAGAACATTTCATCCCAACAAAACTGAATACACATTCTTCTCATCTGCCCACAAAACATATTCCAAAATTGATCACATCTTATGTCACAAGTATAACCTCAGCAAATTAAAAAAAATAGAAATTACTCCTCATATCTTCTCAGACCATCATGGAATATAAGTTGAACTCAATAACAACAGGAATCTGGGGTGGTTGGCTGCCTGAGGATGGGTCCCAGGTCTTGCCTGTCAGAGTGGTTGGCGGCAGTGGCTGCTCCTCGGACTGGGCTGTCAGTCAGTGAGAGGAGGAGGAAGATGGCTCGCCGGGACCTGTTCTGCTAGCAAGAAGGAGGGCAGGTGGTGCTGCTGCTTAGGAGAAAGCCAAGCAGCTGCCGTTGCTGTCGCTGTGAGCCACCCGAGTCGAGGTTCTTCAGGTGGAGCTCCGGCAACCTCTCTGTTTTTTAGGAGGAGGAGCCAAGATGGTGGCCGAGTAACAGCTTCCTTGCAACTGGGCTCGGTGAGACTGGAGAGAGAAGACTTCAGGCATCTCTGGCTGGTGAGATCTGCCCAGAAACATCCCTTTGGGGACACAGGGAGACAGCGTGAAACTTCTGGACCCCCTGAGGAAGGCAAAAGCAATGGAGATCTGGCAAGTGGTTGCGTGTGTTCATTCGGTCTAATCCTGCCGGCAGCTAGGACTATAGCACCAGTGAGATTGCAAACTGGAAAGGCCTTACCTGTGAGCTGTTTGGGTTTCTTTTGGACTTGGCACTCGGTTGAACTGCCTTGAGAGAACTGGGGCAAGAGTGTGGAGGTATTTGAGTGTTGTCTGGGGCTCCAGACTGAG
>CAUYON010097971.1:0-19472 GCA_963573935.1 Arctocebus calabarensis | reverse complement strand
CCCATACACCTATATATACCCCGAGACCAAAAGCCTAAAGGGGGAGACGGGGAAAGACCAGGAGAGAAACAGAGAGAGCTTTTCTCTCCCCACTTGAGTTTTCTCTCTCTACCAGGAGCTTTAGTGTTTTCTGTATTCTTTTCTGTAAATAAATTCTGTCTTACCACTGGAAAAAATAAATAAATAAAATGGCTATTACTAAAGAGATGAAAATTAACAAATGCAGGAAAGAATGTGGACTAAGCAGAACATAGGTACATTGTTGGTAGAAATGTAAATTAGTACAGCTACCAGGAAAAACAATATGGAGGTTTCTCAAAAGTCTAAAAGTAGATCAACTATCTGATACAGCAATGCCATGGGTAGGTATTTATCCAAAAGAAAGGAAATCAGTATATCAAAGATATATCTGCGCTCCCATTTTATTGCAGCACTATTCACAAGAGCAAATCAGCCTAAATGTCTATCATTGAACAGATAAAGAAAATGTGACATGCATATACACAATGGAATATTGTGCAGCCCTAAAAGAGAATAAAAGTCTTTCATTTGCAGTAATATGGATGGAACTGGAGAATATTATGTGAAGTGACATAAGCCAGGCATAGAAAGACAGATATCACATGTTCTCACCTACAGACAAGGAGCTAGAAGAGTTAATCTCATGGAACTAGAGAGTAAAGTAATGGTTACTAGAGGCTAAGAAGGGAGAGAAAGGGGGATGAGAAGATGTTGGTTAATAGGTACAAAAACACAGTTACATAGAAGAAATAAATTCTACTCTTCCATAGCACAGTGGGATAGCTATAATTAACAATAATTTATTGAGTATTTCAAAATAGCTAGAAGAGAAAATTTGGAATATTCCCAAGATAAAAAATTTGATAAATGTTTGAGGTAATGATTTAATTAAAAAAAAAATCTTTGAGGTAATGGATATCCCAGTTACCCTGATTTGATCATTACACATGGTATGCATGTATCCAAATATTACATCTATGTCATAAATGTGTGCAATTATTATGTATCAACAAAAAATAAATAAAAATCTAGCAAAAGCTATACTGTGCTTTTACAGAAGACTTTTGTATCTGTTCTCATTTAACCATAAAATTAATCTTATGATTTGCAATCATACCTACATCATAGAGGGGCTGTGAGTTTGAAACAAGTGAAGGGGTGAGTATGGTGTCGTGTACATGTTAGTTACTATTATTTTCAGATGAAGAAAGAACAAAGGTCCCTTTGTCTGATTCCACAGGCAAATGCTTTTCAGTCTATCATTCTATCTCCAATTTCAAGATACAAATGCACAAGATACAAATTACCACGAACTTGCATGCACTATTTGCAGTTCAGTGTGTGGGATCCTTTGTTATTGTTTTGTTTTATTTAGGAGTCATTTCTATCATTCTGTTTTTCCTTGATCTTTCCAGTTATTTCACATATGCAGCCAGGCCCTCCTCAAATAGTAATTCTCAAATTAATCGTCAGCCCACATTATTTCTCCTTAAAGTTGCACATGGGAAAATTTAACCTACACCTTTTATACCCATTGTCATACCATCAATAAAAGGGAATCTCTCAGAAATTAATGACTACTAATTTTTAGCTAAGTTTAGCATAATTAAGCAATGCACATCAAAAACTTCTTGTGACTCTTACAATTATGTCTTTCAAATTGTGTCATGCTCACCTCTAAGCCAAGTAGGTATAGAACAAGACACTATGGTACCAGGCCTTCTCAAGGACTCAATCACATTAACTAAACCTACCAAATACATCCCATTAGAAGCTGCACATCCAGAGTAAAATTGTTAAGAGGAAAAAGAAATGTTTTGTTTGGGCTTCTCTCTTTCTGTCCTTTATGGCCTCTTATAAATTATAGTTACTGTGGAGATGGATGTATACTCACCCTAATGTGTTTTTCCAGTTGTGTGACATTTTCCCTGCATGATGAGAGGGGCCTTGAACCCACACTCTGAGAGCCCATGAGGTTTTATAATTAGCTTTCTCACCTGTTGACTCAAATTAGCTCAGACTGACTCACCAACATTGCTTAGATTTGATGCTTTCTGTAACCTAATTTTCAGTGGTATTTGTTCAGATTTGATGCTTTCTGTAACCTAATTTTCATCCATTTGAAGAGCCATATACAACGATGGCATACATATGTATGTATATTTATGTTATTTTGATTAATTCATTTCAAAAGTATCAACAAAGAATCTGAGTCATCTACTCCCACCAGAATTGGAGATAGAGAATCATCAGTAATTTTTTTTTTGTACATTCACAATTTACAAAGCACATTCATGTACATTGTCTTATCTGAGCCATAGAGCTTCCCTGGAAGAGGGTAGAGCTTCATGGCCACCTTGGTAATCATTGTATTTCTTCACTGTTTCTTCCCACTAGAAGTAAATGCTACAGGAATTGTTTCTCTGCTCATTTCTGGGATCTCGGGACTGAATCTAGTGCTTGTTCTTCTAGTAAGTACCCAATAAATAATTCACCTAATAAGTTTCATAGACAATCTAGAAAATGTAGAAGTGGTCTAAGCACAGCCCATGGTGAAACTGGTGAGCCACAGGCAGAGCTGGAGGAGGACACTGCACCTCCTCCCTCACCTGCTCTGCCTGTAAGATGATTTCCTCTTCATAAACAATCAACATATTTCTTCACATATGAACTGTGTTTGGCTGTACCCTCATCTTTGCATCTGGCTTTTTGAATGGATTCTCACTTGAGAATCTAGAAAGCATCAAATCTAAGCAGACACCACCGTTGGTGAGTCAGTCTGAGTTAATTTGAGTCAATAGGTGAGGAACCTAACTATAAAACCTCATGGCTGGACTCTCAGGGTGTGGCTTCAAGATCCTTTTCATCATGCAATGAAAATGTCACACAACTGGAAAAACACATTAGAGTGAGTATGTATTCATCCTCATACTGAATTAGGACCAGAGATGAACATCAGCATTCCACTTAAAGAAAAGAAAAAAAGACAAAGAAGAGAAAGGGGGAAGGAGCCCAGAATAGCTGTCTAGACCTTGGTCTCCCATCGTGCTGAATACAGCACATTTAGGGTGCATACAGGCACTGCCAGGAAGGACTGTCTGTAAAAGGAAGGTTAAACCCCAGGAAGCAAGGAAAGGCATGAACATCTAATTTCCTCTGATTTGATATGATGCTAAATAAAACTCAGCAAGAGCCAGAATGTTCAGGATGACACTCACACAGGGGGAGGGGGCATCCAACGTTTATAACAAGTACCTTTCAGAAATCCAAATAATCTTTCTTTTTTAACACTTTGCAGTCAAGACATTGAATTATTCTGATTTATTCATTTTTTTCACTTAACAAACATAAACTATATGCAATATGCTAGGCTAGGTGCAGGATGTCACATGTGACCAAGACACATCTCCTTGAGGAAATTCACCCTATTACATGGGAGAGACACTACAAAGGGCTGAATGCTCATGTTTTTCCAAAATTCATATGTTGAGATCCTAACTACTGAGGTGATAGTACACAGTGAGTATTCTTTATCTGAAATGCTTGGGACCTGAAGTGTTTCAGATATCTGATTTTGTTGTTATTTCTCTGAATTTTGGTAATACACACATTATGCTTACAAATTAAGCATCCCTAATCTAGAAATCTGAAATCCAAAAGGTTCCAATGAACATTTCCTTTGAGCATCATGTCAACTCTCAGAAAGTTTGGGTTTTAGAGCATACAATATTGTCGGTGTTCAGTTTAGGAATACACAATCTCTACTAATAGATGGAGTCCTTGGGAAGGTGATATGGCCTGACAGAATGAGATATCTATGAACACATAAATGGATTGTAAAACAATGTTTCTCATGTAATTTTAAAAGTGTGCTCTCCTAGAGCTGTCTTGCTATAAATGTACATCTTAAAACAAATTCTCCCCAGTTCTTGACATTAGAAATCTCAAGTTGAGGTGTTAGTAGATGAGTTTTTCCAAAGTCTCTAGAGAACACTCGCCTGCCTCTTTTTTTTTTTTTTTTTTTTACTCGCCTGCCTCTTAAAGCTTCTGAAGGCTCCTGGTGCTTCTTGGCTGATGGCAGCATCACTCCGATCTCTGCCTCTGTCTTCACAACCCTTTTCTTCTTCTCATCTGTTTCTCCTCTTTGTATCTCTCATAACAACAGTTGACATTGGATTTGGTGCCCACCCAGATAATCCAGGATGGTCTTGTCTCAAGATCTATAATTTACCTATATCTGCAAAACCTCTTTGTCCAATGAAGATAACATTCATAGCTACTAGGACATAGCCCTTATTCCACAGGTTTCCTTTCAATCCACTACAAGTAGTGTGGGTGAACAGTAGAGGTATGATCCACAAGAGTCTACCTGGACAAGGAAACTTTTGAGTTGCATTTGAAATGCATAGAAAATGTAATTATACAGGTAGATACAGGGCAGAGGGTTTTATTCTTGGCAGAGGAGCGACATGAGCTACATTTTGAAGGCATAATGATTGAGTGTAAAACAAAAGCAGGCATCTCCACGCCTAGAGTTTCATACGAGGGCAGAAGAGCAGCAAAATAAGAGGCTAAAAATCAAGGAGGTGGCCCAGCTGCAGTGGGCTTAGATGCCTTGCCATGGGGTGGCAAAGTAGCTAGTTTGCCATTGCACTTTGGTGGGCTACCAGTGTAGCAGGTCAACATGAAGAATTTATAAGTCAAATGTAGAACTTGTATTTGTGAACACTGAAGGGGTCAAGGACATGTATTTCATAAAAGGATGATTTAGATAGATTATGTAATATCATGTGTAGTGATGTGGAACTTTCTCTATGACATTAAAGGTGTAACATAATGTGACATGATGTCATACTGAACACAAAGGATGTTTGTGCACCTTTACACCTTTATGGAGGTCTATGAGATGGAAGAGAATATGGTGGTGGCAGTGAACAGTCTTATTTGGAGAGCAGTATGGTACTGAAAGGAAAACCTATGGAATTTATATAGATGCTGTGTGATATTATTTAGTTGTTATCATTGTTGATTTATTTAATTATGCTTTGGGTTCTTTCATCCTGTCAAGCATGCTGCCCAAACCTCGAGTACTCGACATTATGTCAAGTTTAGAAAAATTAAAAGTATTGTTCAATGTGTTAGGAAAATGTTGAGGGGTATTAAATGACAGAACCAAATATATATATATATATATATATTTTTTTTTAATTGCCCCTGCATTTCCCAGGCATCTGTTTCTTTTCTTTTCTTTTCTTTTTTTTCTTTTCTTTTTTTTTCTTTCTTTCTCTCTCTCTCTCTCTCTCTCTCTCTCTCTCTCTCTCTCTCTCTCTCTCTTTCTTTCTTTCTTTTAGGACAGAGTTTCACTATGTCACCTTTGGTAGAGTGCTGTGGCGTTATAGCTCACAGCAACTGCAAACTCTTGGGCTCAAGTGATTCTCTTGCCTCAGCCTCCCAAATAGCTGGGACTACAGGCGCCTGCACAACAATTGGCTATTTTTTGTTGCACTTGTGGTTGTTCGCTGGCTTGGGCTGGGTTTGAACCCAACACTCTTGGTATATCTGGTTGGTGTCATAACCACTGTACTATGGGTGCTGAGCCCAGAACCATATTTTTTAACTTATTTTCTTTCTTTTTTAAAAAAGAAAATAAAAAAACATTCCTCTCATTATTTTTGTATTTGTGATGAGGAGGGGATGAGGGTTTGAGGCAGGATGAGAAGGTCAGTCAGGAACATTACACATTGATATAGCAAGTGCTATCCCTCAACCAGGATAGGAAGAGTTAAGTTGTAGAAAGGGAAAAAGATGTGAGAAAAACTTTTGGAAGGAAAATCAGTGGAGTTGGGTGAAAGCAAAGAAAAGAAAGGAATTCTAAGTTAGGCAAAACTAAACAAGTCTTGAAAATTCATGGAAACATTTTTCTGTGCTCACAATTTACCCACAGACATATCAATCACTTCCAATTCCTCAAACTAGGCATGCTCACTCTCACCAAGGAGTCTTGCTGCTTACTCTTCTCTGCCAGGAATGTTGAGTATTATTATTCTCATTTTATAGGAAAATGAGGTTCAGGAAGTACTCTGGACATAAGCCCATGTGTTTTGTCCCTATAATCACTTATTTGTCCAATGTATAACATTATTGACCCAAAATGAAACATTCCAGGGATAAATAGTAGATCTTATAGCTACATGTTGTATTTGGTAAGTTTAAGTTTCACTGAAAGGAGCAAAAACTCCAAATAATAGTGACTTAAACAAGAAAGAAGTTTGTTTCCCCATAAAGTAAATAAGGTCCAAGGATAGCATGGGGACTCTGCTGTCCAAAGTCTTCCCACTTCCTAGAGTATGGTTCTATCCTCATGATACAAGGTGATTGCTAGAAATCCTCCCATCAGATCTCTGTTCCAAGCATAGGGATGGTAGAAAAGATGAATCTTGCTGGGAATCATTTTTGCATCAATGTTCATGAAGGATATTGGTCTGTAATTTTCTTTTTTGGTTGTGCCCTTTCCTGGCTGTGCTACCAGTGTGATGTTGGCTTCCTAGAATATGTTAGTCAGTATTCCCTTCTTCTAAATATTATAGAACAGTTTCTCGAAGGTGGGTGTCAGTTTTTTGTGGGTATGATAGAATACCCCTGTGACTCTCCCTGGTTTGGGTTTTTTTTGTTGTTGTTGGAAGATTTTTATTACTAATTCAGTCTTACTACTTGACATTAGTCTGTTCAAGATTTCTTCTTCTCGCTAATTCAAGCATGGGACATGTTTGTTTCAAAAACTTTGTTCATTTCCTCTAAATTTTCAAGTTTATGTACATGGAAGTGTTTGTAATAAATAATCCCTGATGATTTTTTGTGTATCCCTGGTATCATTTGTAATGTCTGCCATTTCATTTCTAATTGAGTTTATTTGAATCCTGTCTTCTTTTTTGATTAATCTAGCTAAGGTTCTGTTGATTCTGTTATCTTTTCAAAGAACCGACTTCTCATTTCATGGATCCTTGTATTTCTTTTTTGATTTCAGTTTCATTTAGCTCTGCTATGATTTTTCTTATTTCTTGCTTTCTGCTAGCTTTAGGTTTCATTTGTTTTTGTTTTTCTAGTTCTCTGTTGTGTGACATTAAGTTATTAGTTTAAGTTAGTTATTAGATTAAGTTATTAATCTTTCTGTATTTTTGATGTTGGTATTTAGTACCATGAATTTCCTTATTATCACTGCCTTTCCCATATCCCAGAGATTTTGGTATCTTGTGTCTCCATTGTCATTTAATTGAAAAAAATTTGGTTTTCTGTCTTGATTTCATTGTTGACCAAAAGATTGTTTGGCAATACGTGGTTTAATTTCGATATACAGTAAAATCTTTGTAAGTTGACTGCTCAAGACACTATAATAAACTGGTTAACATATACAGGTGGTCAACATAAGGAAGTAAGCCTACTATACTGATAAATATTTACATAGTCAGTCTATGAAAATTAGGTCAACTTAAGTATGTGGTCAATGTAGGGAGGTGGTTAACTATGGAAGTTCTACTCTATTTGTATAGTTTTGAGAGTTCCTGTTGGAATTAATTTTTAGATTTCTTCCCCTGTAGTCTGAGAAGACACAAGGTGTGAGTTTGTTCTTTTTTCAAAATTTACTGAGACTCAGTAAATTTTGAAAAAAATTTACAGGTTACTTTAGGCCTAATATATAGTCTGTCTTGGAGAATATTCCATCCACCTATGAGAAGAATGTATACTGCACTTTGTGAATAAAATGCTTTATAAATGTCTGTTAGATCTATTTAATCTAGAGTCCTGTTTAAGTCCAATGTTTCTTCCTTGATTCCCTGCCTTGATGATCTGTCTAGTTCTGTTAGTGAAGTGTCAAAGTCCTTCACTATTAATATGTTTCTGTTTATTTAATTTCCTAGGTCTAACAGGATTTGTTTTATGAATCTCAGAGCTATGATGTTTAAAACTGTTATATTTTCTTATTGAATTAATCTCTCTATCATTATATAATGACCATCTTTGTCTTTTTTCACAGTTGTTGATTTAAAATCTATTTTATCTGATATTAGAATCAATATTCCTCCTTGCTTTTGGTTTCTATTGGCATTGAATATTTTTTGTTTTTTGAGACAGAGTCTCACTATGTTACCCTCGGTAGAGTACCATTGCTCACAGCCCAGAGTAACCTCTAATTCTTGGGCTGAAGTGATTCTCTTGCCTCAGCCTCCCAAGTAGCTGGGACTACAGGTGTACACCACAATGCTCAGTTATTTTTTATTGCAGTTGTCATTGTTGTTTTAGTGGGTACAGGCTGGGTTTGAACCCACCTGCCTTGGTGTATGTGGCCAGCATCCTAACCATTGAGCTACTGGTGCCGAACAGAGCATTGAATATTTTATTTCTCCTCTTTACCTTGCGTCTATGGGACTCTTTATGAGTTAAATTGGTATATGGGAGACAGTAGATATTTGGTTTGTGTTTTATTATACATTTCATCAATTTGTATTTTATAAGTTGGGCATTTAGACCATTTATATTCAATGTTAATAGTGATGAATGAGGTACTATTCCAGTCATCATGTTGATTTTACCTGTTTGCTTTGTATTCTCCATTGTCCTACTGTTTTCTAGGACCTGAGAGTTTTTACTTTTAAGTGTTTTTATATGGGTACATACTGACTGTTGCCTTCAGTGTTTAGAGCTCTTTTGATCATTTCCTGTTGGGAAGGTCTAGTGGTGGCGGATACCATTACAGGTTATTTGTCTGGGAAAGACTTTATTTCTCCTTCATTTGTGAAGCTTAGTTTCACTGGATACAAAATTCTTCGCTGACAGTTATTCTGTTTATAAATACTAAAAATGAGATTCCAGTCACTTCTGGTTGCTACGATTTCTGCTGAAAAGTCTACTATTAGTCTGATGGGTTTACACTATAGCCTACTTAACACTTTCATCTTGCAGCTTATAAGATTTTCTCCTTCACTTTGACTTTGGCCAGACTGATGACTATGTGTGTTGGTCATACCCTATTTGTAATAAATATTCCAGGAGTCCGTTGACCTTCTTGTATCTGAATGCCTGAGTTTCTAGCAAAATCAGGGAAACCTTTTATTATATCTCAAATACACTCTCCATACTTTTAGCTTTTTCTTCTTCTGCCTCAGGAATACCTACAGTTCTTATGTTTATACATTTCGCATAACTCCAAATTTCTCAGCGAGTTTCTTGATTTCTCTTAGTTCTCTTTTCTTTATTTTTGACTGAGTTAATTTGAAAGCCTTGAGCTCAAGCTCTAAAATTCTTTTCTTTTTAATCTTATTTGTTGTTGAAACTTTCCACTGCATTTTGAAATTTCATAAATGACCCTTTCATTTCCAGGAGCTCTATTATTTTTTTTCATAAAAACTCTCTTTAGTGAATTCTTTCTATATGTCTTGAACTATTTTTTTATTCATTTGTCTCTTTGTGTTTCTGACTTTCTTATTGATCCCACTAAGCTTACTTATAATTCATATTTTGAATTCCATATTTGACATTTCAGAAGTTTCCTTTGGTAGAAATCTATCAGTGAAGAGTTAGTTCAATCCTTTGGACCTATTGAAGTAGCCTGCTTCTTTTTTTTCATATTGATAGTGTTCTTATGTTGATTCCTTCTCATCTGGAGTCTTTTGTCTCAGCTCAAAACTGGTAACTTTACAGTTCTTCTCCACGGGGAATTCTGCTGACCTCTGTGTGTGTTTGGTATGGGGGAGGTACACTGCCTTTTGGCTTGTGCTGGAAGGTACTCACTGCAGTATTACTGACATTTTGGGTCACTTGGAACTCAGATCCCTTGGAAGGTGTTCAGGTGCCAGTAGAGGTGGACTATGATTGGTAATCTCGTTTTTTCAGTCCTCTAGATAACACGCTTGTTCCAGGTGGATGCACTGTTGGCCTATAATACGACTTCTCTCCTGCATCTCTCTGTGGCTGTCATAGACCAAAAGGTGCTGGAGCATGTTTGTGGGGAGGAGAAGGCTGTTCCCTAGATCACTGCTGAAAGCTCAGGCAGTGATAGGGCAGATCCTTCTCTGTTGTGGCATACGGGGATTTGCTGGCCCCTGGGTCCTCTGGTGGCAGTGGCAACAATGGTGGGGGCCAGATCCTTATCAACTGCATCAGCAGGGTGGATGGCCATGTATATTTAGTTCTGCCAAGGTGTCCTGGCAGCAGCATTGGCACTGGCTTGATGACTCATGACCCCAGCTTCCCCAGCCCCTCCTTGATGTGGTAGTGACGAAAAGGAGGCAGCAGCAAGGAAGGTGGCTTCTAGGTAGAAGAAGCATTCTAGGCTCCCAGAACATCACTGGCAACAGCACACAGGGCCAGGAAGCCAATGGGATCTTTTTTTTGGTTCCTCCCCAGAGCAATGTCACTGCACACTTCCTAGGCTACTTACCATGTCAGTTCAGAGGCCTCCAGGGGTGAAAGGGCCCTCTTATAGCCGAGATTGCAAAGTATACAGGAGTATGGGATTCTGGGATTCTCTCTCCTGTCCCTCCCCATGCATGGCCATCTCTGCTGGCCATTGCCAATCCAGCCAAGCTGGTTGCCTCTA
Source organism: Arctocebus calabarensis (assembly GCA_963573935.1). Lineage (NCBI taxonomy): Eukaryota > Metazoa > Chordata > Mammalia > Primates > Lorisidae > Arctocebus > Arctocebus calabarensis. Next base: position 8,857 of record CAUYON010097971.1, on the reverse strand, counting down.
CTTGATTTTGGTGCCTCCAGTGACTTCTCAGTTGAATCCTAATGCTCTATCCCTGACATTCCACCCAAAGCTGAATACCTCCTTACCTGTTTCAATTTTCTCCTTGGAAGCAGACTGTGCTGGCTGCTTCTAATCCACCAATTTGGACACCCAAGTTCGACACATAATGTTTCTACCTGGAATCACAGGGGAATTTCCAGGTTAATTTATGTTAGCTAAGTGCCCCCTATATTGCTGAAAACGGACTAAAGTATATTAAAACATGAATTAACTTTCTATTTTTTCCAAATCCTCTTAAAGTGGAGTGTTATAGGATGAATGTTATTGGATGTTGGCGATTTTGTTGATGGTATGTAAGGCTGAACCAAACTCAAGTTTTCTCATGATGCTTAGTTTAGAGAAGTGGCGTCACACTGGAATAATACCACTTTAAATAAGCTATCTGACATGGGGATGGGGGACCTTTTAGAAAGTAAGATGGCTTCCTCTGACAATCCATCCTTTCTACCCACACAGCTGCCACAACACATACATACATAAGATCATTGCCTTGCCTAACGTCCTAACGCCAAATAATAAGAGAAAGCCAAGCCCTAAAACAGCTTGCAGCTTCATGTTGTGGTTCTAAAGTGATAAAGGAAGGAGAAATGTCAGGCATCAGATCCCACCTTATCAAAGAGGCAGGACTTGAGTAGCACCGTGTTTTCCCTACCAGAGCCTTTACTCTGTTAACCTTAATTTCTCCTTTATTAGTCTTTACCTGCCTACTGTCGACTCTGGGAGGGCAAAAATTGTTTCTGTCTTTTTATTTAGATATCTCCAAAACTTCTATAGAAACCTAGTGTACAATAGATATTTAATAAATATTATTGAATTGAATCAATTCAGCTGTTGCAGCTTAAAGGGGAGATAAGGTTGAAATGAGTTAAGTAGAGGCATGGAGGGGGTCAAAATTAAGGAAGGAATGAGTTAACATGGAGACAACTCATTAAATAAAAACCCAATACAATTTTTGTATGCCTACTGAAATAATGGTCTTTCATTATTTGGTAACTTGCATTTACAAACTAATTTTTTAAGATATAGATCAATACTCAAGCTACATAAAGGATTCTGAACAAATTAAGTTTTGTTAAAGATGGAATTGGTTTGGGTCAATGTCATTTCAAGCTTTACAGGAAATAGAGAACATATGTTGGATGTCATAGAAATTAGAAAGTGATTCATATTCTTGAAGAGTCTTGATTGTAATTTGGACTTGTCTTAAAATTCAATATATTTTTAGTTGATGTTGAAGTCAAACTCAAAATCTTATTTCAATTAATTGTGTAGAACAATTTTCAGTAAGATCTCATCAAAAGAATTGAAATGATGATAATAGTAATCTATTTAGTACATTTGCTCCAAATTTACCACCCTCTCCCCAATTCTACTCCATCTTTCCCAACCTTCAAACATACACACACACACACACACACACAGACACATCCTTTATGAGTAGATTGAATTTTGTAATTTCTTGCTTTACTTCTCCTAGGTCACTGGAGGTCCTTTTTAAAAGGTTGTGTTTTAAAATAGGGAGTGAGATGAAGTCGTTCAAGGGTGTAAGTTCCCACTCTAATTATCAGGGTTATAATACTGAAATGCTAATTAGCAGGCAGTAATATAGCTGCACAACTAAACATTTACATTTCTATACCTGTATAAATTAAGATACACTTGGCCCTTGAACGACACAGATTTGAACTGTGCAGGTCCATTTATAAGTGAATTTTCTTCCACCTCTGCTACTCCTGAGATAGAAAAACTAACAACTCCTTCTCTTCCTCCTCCTCAGCCTGCTCAACATGAAGATGATGAAGTTGAAGACCTTTATGAAGATCCACCTCTCCACTGAAAGATTAGTGAATATATTTTCATATTTTCTCTTCCTTATGACATTCTTAATGAATTTTCTTTTCTTTTCTTCTTCCCTCCCTCCCTTCTTTCTCTCTCTCTCCTTTCTTTTCTTTCTCTTTTGAGAAAGAGTCTCACTCCAGTCCCAGGCTAGAGTACCCTGGAATCAGCCTAGCTCACAGCAACTTCAAACTCCTTGGTTCAAGAGATCCTCTTACTTCAGCCTCCTGAGTAGGTGGGACTACAGGTGCCTACTATAACACCCAGCCAATTTTCCTGTTTTTAGTAGAGATGGGCTTCACTCTTGCTAAGGCTAGTCTTGAACTCCTGAGCTCAAGGGATCCTCTCTCCTTGGCCTCCCAGAATATTAGCATTATAGGAGTGAGCCATTGTGCCTAACCTAACATTTTATTTTCTTTAGCCTACTTTATTATAAGAATACAGTCTATAGTATATATAACATACGAAATATGTCTTAATAGACTTTGTGATTGGTAGGGCTTCCAGTCAATAGAAAGAGATTAGTAGCTAAGTTTTAGAAAAGTCAAAAGTTGCCGCATGTCCTCAATACTGAACTGGAATTAGTTGATCAACATTTATATGCCCATGTAGAAGTAAAACTTAATAGGACTCACTCATGTAGGTGGCAGCCAAGAGGAGGTGTTGGGTTAATTCACACCTAACTGGTATAATGCACAAATTCTGGGTGAAATATACACTTATAGGTTTGACTGAAAATGTACAAAAGCAAATTATGTAACCAAAATGTGTGCACCTCAGTAATATTCTGAAATTTGTTTTAAAAAAAGTTATACATGAGTTTTTAACTGTGTGGGAATTGGCATCCCTAAACCCTGTGTTTTTCAGGTGTCAACTTTTTATTTTCATAAATATAGTACTAAGAGGAAATGTTAGGAGTGATCTTATATAAACTTACCTTTAAGTAATTCATAAATATTTATCTTATAACTATTTTTGCCTTTATTGAAATGAAGCTATAAAGGCAGCACACTTTATAGAGACCATCCTGCCGTTTTATGTGTATTAGATGAGCCATTATAGACATTCTGCTTTTAGTTTATATCTACAATTACTTCTTCACTAAATACTTTTCAGTGTAATAATGGCTAAAATCTATTAAGCTCTTACCATGTTCCGGACAACACATTGAGTATATATACACATTGTAGCATTTAATTCTCCCATCAACCCTATGGATAAAAGCTATTATGATCTTCATTTTACCCAAGGAATTTAGAGAGATTAAATAACTTGCTAAGTAAATGGCAAAGTCTTATCTCAGACTCCAAAGCTCTTAACCCCTCCCTGAGTTTTAGCAAATGTTTGTGTGTTTGATCTGGTTACAGATAACATGACTAATAAAGAGCCTTTTGTCTCTTTTCAATGAGCGCTCATTTGGGGATTTTATAACTTCTAGAGTGGTTCTTACTAGACCTTGAGTCCTGCTTCTGTGACTTTATCCCATTTTCCTGGATCACAGTTCTAAAAGTCAATTTTACCTACGTATAACTTACTGGTGAAAAAGAGTTCAATTCCTATTCTATCATCCATGTGGCCTCCTTTCCAATCTCTGTTAGAAAAAAAAATCCCTAAAGGAAAGATATGTAATGTCTGTACAGAAGGACAGTTGTCCCTGGGAATAGCTGGGATCAGCAAAGATAAAGGTTAGGGATTTGAGTTAGACATTGCATGGCTGCCTATGTCCTTTATGCAAGGCCTTGCATTTGAACTGATGCTAGCTCCTATTTTGAATGAAGTAGCCATTTTGAAAAATTATACAAAATTGTTTTATACTGGCAGCTGAATGGAAGAAGACTGGTATATGGATATAGATTGTCATCTTATTTTGACATTAGGTCATTGGATCTACCGCTGTGTCACCAGTCTGCACACTGTTTCTTAATCCCTAGCTGATGACTTTTCAATTCAGTTTAATTATAGACTAGGGGGAAAAAAGCCATGAGCAATGAGAGAATTGTTATTATTAGACACCCTGCCCCCCAAAATGTACTATGAGTAATGTCCAGAAAGGCAACCATGTCTCAATGTTTCTTTTGAATGTGAAAGAATTCAAGGGATTTAGAAGATATAGATAGGATAGTCAACTTTTGTTCTGACCACAGTAGACATAAAACTAGGAAGAATTCCTTTCTAATTAATTCTCCCCTAAGCTGAAATCCCAGTTTCTGAAGAAAGAAACACACTTCTAGCAAACCGAGTTAGAAGAGTTTGAAGAGGGAGGAATGGATTTGGAGACAGCACGCTTGAACAACTCATGCCAACTTGAGGAAAGAATCTGTCATAGTTTAAAGACCTCACAAAAGCATTCCAAATTCCTGTAGACTCTCTAACCCATGATTAAAACTCTTATGAACAAGCACTCAGGGAGGCCAAAGTGGGTAGATTGCCTGAGCTCACAGGTTGAGCCCAGCCTGAGCCAAAATGAGACCCCCCTGTTTCTAAAAATAGCTGGGCATTGTGGTGGGCACCTATAGTCCCAGCTACTTGAAGGCTGAGGGAAGACAATCACTTGCATCCAAGAGTTTGAAGTTGCTGTGAGCTATGATAACACGGCATTCTACTGAGGGGAACAAAGTGAAACTCTGTCTCAAAAAAAAAAAAATCTGTCACCAACAATAAATGGTGCCTTCTATCCAACTGACTATGGGTCATTTTCAATAATTTTTGAAGTAAATGAAGAGAACAAATTTGTCTCCATTCCCTTAGTCAAAACTATTTCTAAAATTCTTAAAAATTAGAGTTTTAATGGAGTTTTTCCTTGCTTTTTCCCTCCTTCAAGCTGAAAACTTTTCACTTGTTGAGTGTTTTCAATCTTAGACCTTTAGCTTTATGTGTTAAAACAAGCAGATCTGGAAGCAAAATTTAGATCTTAATGCCTTAGGTTAAAGTCGTTTTACTAAAATATTCTCTACTTAAAAAAAAAAACACTTTTGGCTTTTATTCAGATTTGAACACCATGATAAATTAGGTCTTTTTTTTCTAAAGTGGTTTAAAACTTTTACTTCGTAAGATGTACATCACTTGATTAGATAATATTCAATCTATTTAAAAACAGTTTCCAATAAAAACTGCTTCAAAGCCACTTTCTAGACTATAACTATAAAAAAGTCCATTTGCCTATTTATTCTGCCATTGCTGAATGAGAAAAAGATATAAATGTCATTGAAAGACAGATTATTTATTACATTTTCCCATCTGCTTACTACATTGGTTATTTGAATCTCTTCTAGGTGTAAAATGCTTTATATTAATAAATTCAAATGAAGTCTACTGTCTTGTGCAAACACAGATGTCATTTTTGCAGCTAGAACTTGTTTAAGTACACAAAATTTTTAAAAAATTAAAAATATAAATATGAATTTTAAACAGAGGGAAAAACTGTAGTAAGGAGGAAAAGCCCATGTTCAACTTCTATATATTTATCTTTCACTCAACAATACAATATTTCAATTTATCACTAACTCCACCCACATAAAGCACTTTAATTTTCTTGAGTATTGCCATGAGATGCAATATTATTTCCATTTCCTATAGATCTTCATAATGACGTTATGGAGAACTGAATTCATATTCACAGTGAAACTAGTTTTTCTTTTTTTATTCATGTTTATAAAAACTGGAGTAATCTAGGTCATTGCTACATTGGCCAACTGGCCATCAATCTATGTATTTTCGGCCCTATGTCTTACATGGTTAACACAATGATTGCATCAGAAAATGAAATTGGCTGGACCCATCAACATGGCCTAGAAGTACATCAAGGACACAGGTCTCAGCTTTTGTTTTCAAAGCAATATAGAGTAATAATGCTTTGATATGACTGTAGGGAAACTTTAATATCACACACTGGCCTGGCTTGGGAATCTAGCCAGAAGCAGTTCTCTGCCTATTTCTGTGAGATTTATAATTACCACATTTGGGCTTATTTTCAAGAGCCACATTCAAAAGCCAGAAATGGGAGACTTATTGTAAGACTATCTCTTTTCTCATAGGTATTTTTGTACACGTATAAAGGATACCTTATAGAAGGACAGGGGTAGAGGAGAGCTGTGAATATCTTGAGTCCACTTTATCCTTCTATAAGGTAAAGTTGATGATGATGATGATGGCTGTCATTTATTGAACGCTTACCATATGCCAAGCATTGGACGAAGAACTTTTCATTATTTAATCTATATGACAACCCTATGAGATATTATCTCCATTTGACAAATGAGAAAAAACAGAAGCTAAAAAGTCTCAGCTTTGCCTTAGCTCACAGTCTTATTAAATGAGAGAGTTAGGATTCCAACAGTCTTGGTGAGTCCAAACTCCAAACTCCTAACCACTGTGCTATCTTGAATTTGACTGGTAAGAGAATACAAACTTATTGGGTTAAAAGTTCAAGGACATTTTTGTTTGTTTCATTTGAGACTTCTAGTGATAAAAGCTCTAGACAAAGTGAAAACTTCTATGGTTGCTGAACTCTATGTGCTTTGAAATTAAAGGAAAGATAAATCCTGGTTGTCTCTTGGATTTGCTACAGAGTTTGATAGAAAGTCATCAAGCTTTCTATCAGGATATTTATCATCTTGGCAACTCCAGAGGAGGAGATGATTTTTCTTTGGACAAATAAAATTTTCCTCAAAGGCATATATTAGGTAAACACCAAATGTGCTCGGCATCATTGAGGTCTGCTTCAGCCCAGCTGGGCTTATGTAAGGAAGCACGGAAAAGACATTATCTTCATCATGGGCTGAAGCCTCGAACAAAATGAGAACCCACTCTCACTCCACCTCCTCAGTTTTCAGGCATTCAGAGTCTTCATTCTGGACTCAAGATATTCACAGCTCTCCTCTACCCCAGCCTCCTAAACACAAAAGTGCCTTCTGGTGTGGTCTTAACCACTCTTTTTTTGCCTTGGAGATATAAATTTGTATTATAACCTTTTAGAGCAGTGCTTCATATTAACAGTTATGGAATTCCAAATTTCAGAGCTACCATTGTCAATATCATCACTGTAATGTCTTCCTGATGCAGACAAGAGAACCAAGGCTTAGACATATACCCAGATCACCTAACTGGTGCACTGCAAGGGAGGAAGATACACACTCTGCCTGCTATAGGGTGTCTCCTCCTACATCATGCTGTCAACCAGTGAATGTACAAATTTAATTTGTGACATACATCCTTGAGAACAACATTCCTCTCTTTCAGTTACCTTATACATTTCAGCAGACTATGATGTTAGGACAGGTACCTTTAGTGATTTAAGGAGCTCCAGGCCTAAGTAGTGTATTTAGATCAGTGGTTCTCAACCTTCCTAATGCTGCAGCCATTTAATACAGTTCCTGTGGGTCGTGACCCACAGGTTGAGAACTGGTGACTTAGATAGCCCCCTAGGCAAGCAACATTTGTGTTGACTATTGAGAAATACTCATCACAGATGTCTTTGGTTAGGTCCAACCAAAACTCTAGATAGGTCTTAGAAAGCTACTGCTCATCATAGAATGAATTACGAGACAGAAAGCAGGGCCCATGAAAAGAAAGTTTACTGAATTTAGAATCAGTCAACCTGCAAAAGAAAAAAACAGACAATGAAAGCTACTTTCAAAATTGCCTCCTGGTCAAGGGAATTTATAATACAGAAAAAGTTATTTGTTTTCCCCAATAAGATACACAAAGAAAAATTGGGCTTAAATTGCAGCAAGATACACCCTTTCTATCATGGATGAACTTGACCTGCTCAAAATGTGGAAAGCCTTCTTTGAGGCATTGCACAAGAGGCATATTTCTGTGAGGGTCAAGTCCAGCTCTTTGCTGAAGGCAGAGGCCTGCATGGCAGATGGTTCTTCACAATCACATTACCCTGGAGTTGATTTTATTTGCTTTAAGGCTGCTGAGAAATTTTGAGGAATCACCTACCACACTCAAGTTTCTATTTCCTGGGCAATGAATGCTCTATTGTCATTGACAAAGAGATCAAATTTCATCCTGTCTCAAAAAGAGTGTCCAATTTTGAACCATAATATGGTTAAAATGGCTCTCTGCAAACATGTTTCCAAGTCAGTTTCTTTACCAGCACAATAAGGTAAGATCTGCAGTTCTCCTCTTTGAATTACTCTGACTGCACTCTGAGAAGCACAAAGTCAATCTTCATTGCTACCAAAATCTGAAGGTTAAATTTTCAGGCAAGAAAGGAAGTGGTTTTGAAGCCACGATCAATCAGTAATGTCAACCTGCCAGAAGTAACTCATCATGGTAGAGGCCCTGGATGTTTTAGTTGAAGCCTTGTTTTTCTCTCCTCACTCCTGAGAACCTGAAATTCAGTTGCTTTATTTTTTTTTTCTTAAATTCACTGGGGAGAAAGATGCACTGAAAGAAAATTTATAATCTTCAGACAATGAAATGCCTTTTTAATTACCACTATTGATTTCTCATACCCCAATCCTGCTAACATCTTCTTACCCTGTTTTTGAAGACTAATAATTATTCTGAGGCTAATAGTGAGGGTTATTGGAACACTCCAAATTATCAATCACACTTTTTATTGAGATATAAACTCAATTTTCAAGGTAAAAGGTGATCCTTCCATTATTAATTCCAAAGGTAAAATAACCAAGTTAGATCTAATTTTAGCCCTGTTTTTACCTTAAAATGAAAAACAGTTTTTCAATACCTAATTCCTTTCAAGTAGTTAGCAAAACCTTCTGTAGAGGGGGTACAAAAGGTATTAGGTATTTAGACTTAGCAAGCTTCATGTTTAAAAATATTCTTTCTTGGGGAAACTTATTAAATGTAGAGTATCAATGTCTTTATATAGTGATCAAGAAAATGCCATGAAGGCTATCTGTAACAGTACGATGAAAACATTTCTGAATGTATATGAATCGTGCCCTGTGATTGCACCAATGTACAGAATTATGATTCAATAAAATTA